>JAGDQP010000599.1:0-152564 GCA_022664845.1 Lepisma saccharinum | reverse complement strand
CAAGTGATTGGTAGGAGAGGTGCCATAGAATGGCCACCTAGGTTGCCAGATCTATCTCCGCTTGACTTTTTCTACTGGAGATATCTAAAAAGCAAAGCGTATGAACAGAAACAAATTTGGTTGTTCTAGCTCTTCCCATTTCTATGTACTGGAACAATGAAATATACATACGAATTTTGGGACACTCTGTATATATACGCAGATCCAAGATTTGGCTAAAGGGTATATGTGCAGTTGTAAACTTCGATCAAGTCTCATTTTATCGAGTGTAAATTTGGTAATCAAAGGTGGCGATAGCCCTTTAACCCCCTTGGATCTGCGCCTGTAAATATATATATATATATATATGAACAAATTTGTAAGCATGAAATGAACTTTACCCAATTAAGCATCCACGTTAAGATGTGAATAAGTTATTGTAAATGGAAATATTTTTTACTCTAACGAATATGAGTTTATTATCGTTAGATTCGAATAGTTGTAGATTCGATTCGCATTTAATAACAGTTGTCAGTACCGCGAGTAGCCCAGTACCTCAGTACCGCGAGGCAAATTGTGGAGCTACTTGAATAAAGAAGTAACGGACATCGTTTGTTTGCTTGAAGTTTAAGGTCCTGTGTAAGCAGCGACGATACATAAGACGGAATCTACATTTTAAAATGGACTCTGAACCACTGTGTTCAAAGAGTGCCTCCGCCGGTAACAGAGACGAGTGTACTAGCCACTCGGTTGAGTGGAGTTATTAGCGAACTCCGGTCAAGAAAACCAGCAATGACGGCGATGGGACTCGAGATCTGCTGACTACATATTTCTTTCATTTAAATCGTGGCACAGTGGTTTAGAACTCGTCGAAACTATGACAAAATTCATTTTCGAACTTAAAGAATTTTTTTATTGTGGTTATACGTTCAAAAAGTAATGCTTAAAGACCCGAGAAGCACATGTGACATGTGTTGAAAGTGTTTTCATCTATGATGTCACCCAGCAACCCGTGAAATGGGAAGATCTAACTGGATTGTTTTTGTGACTTATTTGCCACGTTGACTAGTAACAGTTTTGGGTTATTCTGTCCTTTTCCTTTGTGTGATTGTTTTGCTGCAAATATACATCATCATTTAATTTAAAATTTCTTGCGTGTTGTGTCTGTAACAGCTGAGAAAAACCATGTGTTGAATTACAGTGGTGTGGTATCTCCTAAGCCGAAGAGAAACAAAGGCGACAGGCTCCTGTCCGATTTTTATATTCTAGTTCTTCAATCTTGAAATAACTTTATTGCGATGGGTTTGGAAAACCACTCCAACAATCAACGTATTTACATAATAAGGAAATTAGGAAGTAAAAGTCAGAAATTTATAATGATTATGAACTTTCTTCCCTAAAACTTTGAACTCATCAGGTTCGATTTTATAGGTGCAGCATTGACATTTGGTAGGGAAGCGTTATAAGGTCAATGCCCATTCTCCCTCTTCAATTTTAGAGCGACGACTTTTTAGCCCATCTGGTGGTGAAAACTCAAACTAGTATAAGAGGTGACTGCAGAGCCAAGTTCAAATAACTTTAGCAGACAAAAAGACACGCTCTTCGAATGGGTACAGGTTAGAGACTTCCCGCTAAGAGTTGAGAGTAACTCATCAAGAAGGTTTTTGTGTGTATACATGTGTGTGTGTCTTCTGCTAAACCATGCAAGCTGTATAAACCTAGGAGGATAGAATAGGAGCTGCAGATTTGTATCGTTCGCGTAGTGAGAAGGTAAAACCAGAGAAACAAATGGAAAATGCCACTCGTGTGGTCTGCAGTCATGTTGTTGCCCCAAAACAATCAAGCCATCTTATAGGGATATGGAAATCAGATTAGAAATTTTGATTATTGGAAAACATATCACGCACGATAGGTAAAAATGGTAAATTGTAGTGCCCTTGTCTGTTCAAAAAGAAACGAGTTGAAACTACCTGGGATTTCAGTTCATAGATAAGAAATAAATATCTTTTAGGTGTTCTTCATTGATTGTATTTCTTTCACGTAACTTTGTCCAATATACGGGTTCAATGTTTATAAATTTAATAGTGCATAAAAGAAACTTTTCTTTCATGATTAATGTTATTGGGATATCTGATAACTACACATCCGCATGACGGATAATATTCGGATGACAAGTAATCCTTTCTTTCTCTAGAATCCGAAAACATTACTTCTTCTAAGGGTTATTTGAAATTTTCAAATTAACCCCAGGTACTATGATAGGGACCTAGGGGGCTATTAAATTTTATTCTCATTCATTTTTACCTCAGATCATAGTTTACCCATTTACCTTATGGTGCTGAACTTTTGACCCCAAGGGCACTATGATGGAAGCCTTGAGGTGACTTTTTTTTTATAGAATTAAAAACTACGTTTGAACCTATGGAAATTTTATTCTCATCTATTTTACTATAAAATAAGAATTTATTATATATATATATATACTTTCATATATATATATATATATATATATATATATGAAAGTGAACAAGCTAAATACCATAAGATATCACAGTACTGATAATGATGTTGAACAGTTCAGTGGTTTTACATGATGTGGCCTCAAAGCTGTGGCCAAAAAATCGTTGTCACATAGAATTCAACTATGTTATTGAATTTGTTTAGCACTTTAAGCATATAAGGCTCAGAAAGGGATAAAGGAGGGATCAAAGATGTGGAAAAGCAGCGGCCCTGGTCTTACAGAAAATACCATGCCAGCATTCACCTGGTAGACCTGAGAAACACCAGGGAAAATCTGTCAGGATGGCCAGCCGGAGTAGGGTTCGTGCTCACGCTCTACCTACCGAGTGCTGCTTGGCAAGAACATAACTATGTGGTGGAAGGGTGACTGACATAGGGTTGCCAGACGTCCCGGTTTTCAATGAAAGAATTAACTGTCCCGAGAAATGCTTTCGGGACACCGACTTGTTCCGTTCTTTTGCGCCTGAATTCATCCTTAGTGTTCCTGAGCCTAATGCTAACGTCTAAAGTGTTTTTCCATCACGAATGTACAATGGAGAGAGAAACGAAATCACCTGTACGTGTCAAAATTTAACGCAGCTCCTAGTGCTCAGAAATCTTTGAAACTAAAAATGTTCATACCAAGGAGCATGTGCGGAATCACATGGTGATACTTCTGAAAGCATGGGCATCTTAAATAGCTCTACAGAGATCAACTTAAAAATTTTGAACAGAAACAGGGATGAATTTTGCTCATGTTGAAACAAGCGCTAGGCTTTAAACAACTTTTAAAGGAAATGCTTTTCGATGGCTCATACAATTTGGCAGCTACAAGATCAAATTGATAGTAAAAATTAACATGTTGTAGAGTTTGGGGGATTTATCGAATGCAGTAACTCAAACGAAACAGTAAATAAATGTTCGAAACTATAGTGAATAACTAAATTGGATATATGGATTCAAACGGTGAAATTTTCCAAAACAGAGGCTACCAGGAATATTGCTACGGAAGGGGGCA
This sequence comes from Lepisma saccharinum, assembly GCA_022664845.1. NCBI lineage: Eukaryota > Metazoa > Arthropoda > Insecta > Zygentoma > Lepismatidae > Lepisma > Lepisma saccharinum. The sequence goes on along the minus strand of JAGDQP010000599.1, from coordinate 149,068 downwards.
TCTTCAAAATTTTAAGTAGAAACAATGTTTGGTTTGCTTACTTCGAAACAATCATAAAATTTTGAGAAACGTTCAGATGAAACAATCATCAATAATAACTCGCAACGTTGAGCAATTACAGAAGTTAATTGGTAGGTCAAAAGTTAACTTACAAATTAGCTCTTGTAACTTTAATTATTTAAAAATGTTTTCTTGGAAGATTGTTCATAATTTCATATCTATTTCAAAGAAAGTAAAATCAACCATAATTTCTATTGAAAACTAACTGATATGATCGCCCGTTGGTGCGGGATGAATAAAATGTTGCACTTTCATTTATGATTTTAAAAATTTTCACTGAAATTTATTTCACTTTCTATCACTTTCACTAAACGATTTCCAAAAGTATAGTAACACATGCGTCTCGCTATTGCCTATATATACTCTTCTGAGCTGGAACGTATTTCCACTACAACAGGGGAACGCAACATTCGAGAAAGAGCCAGAAGATCCTAGAACTCTGTTTCCGGTCTATAATATTCTAGAGCATTCTTGAACATTCTCGAACCTTCTGGAAGATTCTATATCATTCTGGCCAGTTTCAACCACTTCGGCACTCGATTCCCAGCTGCTTTACCAACTTCCCATAAGAAGTCCATTGGTGCGATGCCCCTTTTTGACACCCATATCTCCGAACCCAACCCCTGCAGTTCCAAACCGAAACCGAAATCTTTATTTATGTGGAATGCTATCTTCAACAATGGAGCCCTCAAAAAACAAAGCCCAATGGAGATGGAAATTCGGCTCGTATCTTTTCTTAAATATTCATAACATGTGTCTGTTTATAAAGTCTTGCCACTCTTGGATCAAAAGTGTTGGTTCTATCTTCATTTATCTGGAGTGCAATCTTCAACAATGGAGCCCTCCCAAAAATGCCCAATGGAGATCGAAATTCGGCCCGTACCTTTTTCTAGGTATTCGTAAGATGTGTCTGTTTACAAAATCTTGCCGCTCTTGGATCAAAACCGTCACGAAAATGACGAAAGAGCCAGCAGTTTTGATCTAAGAGCGGCGAAACTTCTCAAATAGGGATATATTGGAAAGACATTAGCTAGCTTTCTGAAGAAATGTAGACCTAAAATGACAATGATTCTAATCATTCATGTAACAATCATATAGAGAAACCTTCTCAAGATGTGAGCACTTCGGAAAATCAGAAGGAAAAACAACTTGACCCCCTATTTTCGGTCAACAGAATGTAAACAGGCGGGCTAGTGTTCTCTTATGAATTATGGACTTCGCCTTTCATCTTCAGATACCACTTGATCCTTCACAGTTGACTGAACCGAGAACATCACTCAAAGGTTTTTCTCATCACCTGCTGTACCGTTATCGTAAAAATTTTCGTAGGTAACAGTGGATGCAATTCTTGAATCTTCTCGCCTTTGTTTCTCTTGTGCTATGTATTTCAGCCCTAAAAGTTTATCTTCATTAGTATTATTTGTAGATTGTAGTGGAGAAGGTCTTATTTACGTTTGCTAAGAATGGGGAATAAGAATAATAAGAGAATAATAGTTTTTATCCTTTGTTCAAAATTTTTGGGTGAATGGCACCAACAGCCCTTTTTTTATTGCACTCTTCAGTTGTTGCTTCAAGCAAATAATTGTATATTACTGGTATATTTTTATGGGTTTAATAACAAGTAACGTTTGCTCAACATCAATGACATTTTCTTGTTCTTATATCAAAATTATGGTTTTATTTTGACATTTGCAATCTTTGCGATTTGCTATCTCGATGGCCTAGTGGGTAGGGTGACGACGTGGAAGGTGGTACGAACCCCAGTGATGAAACTAATTAAATATAGGCCCATAGTAATCAACTTTGAAGATGGTTAAATAATTTTAGGGTAACAAATTACAAATGTGAAAACATTTTTATTCCATGTGCATTCAAAGGAATTTGCACAACATATTCGCATATTGCGTGAGGTGTGTGTCTAGTATATGCTGAGAATGTATTTGTGCTATGTATATATGAAATATATACAATGTTTTAAACTCAATAAAAATTAAATATTTTTAACTAATAAATTATAGCCCTATACAAATGACACTATTTTGTTTTGTGATTACGTTATGAAACTAAAATTCATAACTCACAAAAGCTTGCGAACTACAGCAAATACACAAGCTGATACTCTGCCATATAAACGACTTTGAAGCAGAGGTGTTGAATCTCGCGATTTCCGACCTCAACCTCATTTGACCTTGACCTCGCGAAATGAGATCGCGAGTTCGAGGTTGAGCGAGGTCGAGGTTGAAATGAGATCGCGAGTTCGAGGTTGAGCGAGGTCGAGGTCGAAGTGACATCGCGAGGTCGACGTTGAGCGAGCTCGAGGTTGAGCGAGTTCATGGTCGAAGCCTCGTTGCGAGGTCGAGTTTGAGCGAGGTCGAGGTTGAGCGAGGTCGAAGTGACATCGCGAGTTCGAGGTTTTTCGAGGTCGAGGTCGCTGTCCATTATATTTCGTAATAATTTGTAAATACTAGTGCGCTATGTTTTAAAAAAATTTAATAATGTTCTTAGAGTTTGAAAAACGAAAAAAGTGGGGGCAAGCGCCAGGAGGGGCCTTAATGATGAAGGTGGAGGGCTAGTCATCCGAGGCTGTGCGGGTTGAATTGGATTTTATTGATGGCTTTAGGCATGTAAAGCTTAGGCGAGATAGGGGAGGGGAAAGAATTCAGGAAGGTTTCGGCCAGGGACTAAATTGAAAGTTTCATCCTGGTGTGAGTGAGGAAAAACTCTGGAAAACATCAGTCGGGATGGTCGGCCACTGGGATTGAACATATGGCCTCCCGAATGCTACGCCTACGCTCTACTACTAAGCTACGAGGCCGTGTGGGTGTTGTAAGTTTTAACACTAAGTTCGCACTAAGTGATTGAAATGAGTCTCCCTAGGTGCTACTCCAGGAGAGAAAAAAGTAAAGTAAATTTTATTATTTAAGGAGGTCCCTTGATAGCGAAGCTATAGCTAAAAGGGACCATATAATCACGCTCATTCTATCCTTCCATGTACAGAAATGAAATCTCAGGAACTACAAGGGCAGAGAGGTGCGTGGGGTGTGTTGGAAAGGTTTTTATGAAACTGGCTCAGGGAGATAAAAATGAACTGTGACTCAGTCGCGCGACCAAGTAGCCTAGTGTGAGGCAAGATTCCCTCCGAACATTTGTACCAAAAAATTGAAGTTACGTCAGTCAGTGACTCAAGTTTGAAAAGGCAAGAGAGCCCATCTTGAGTGTGGTTTCTCCAGGGTTCTTCCTTTAGTCACACAGGCAAATGCCGGGATGGTACCTAATTTAAGGTCATAGTTTCTTTTCTCATTTTCCAAGAAGAGTGCTCGCCAAGTTACATCTTTCCGCCGACTTGTAACGGGGTTAACCATATATGCCTGTTCAAGCCATTATGTAAGTTGAATAATGAAATAAGTGAATTCACACAACCCGTCACTTCACAATAACCAAAGTTTGTCTGAATATTTCATTGGTCCAGGCACGTGTTTTGATCAACACTTTATGAAGTAACCTTATTTATTATGGAAATTTTACATTGTCTTTTACTTATATTTCGATACATAAAATAGATAAAATTAGTTTATGGGCGGTAACAGCACTATGGCTTACGCCCGTCACGATACGACTTATATTTTGAAGCAATACATTTTTCTCTTGTGTATTTCATAGTTCATACTTCATAGTATTCCAGCTTAAATCGCCTGACTAGTGTATACAACACAGTCTACAGTGAATCGATGAGCTACAGTTTATTAGAAAATAGATCTAACTAAAAACAAGAAGCTTAGCTACTCAAGTGAAATCAAATTCAAGACTAGTATTTTCCTCATGAAATTTTCCCCTAAAAGTTAAATTTATCTTTAAAATATGACTGTTGATGACTCTCTCGTGTCGTGACACGTAATGTTCAAAGGAGACATTGATTCTTGATTCCTCCTCAAATTGTCCTGAGTTTAAACATTTATTTACTTCTAGGTGAAACTAGATCATATTACTAATTTGGATGCACGTCATTGTGGTGCACACAGATTCTTTTCATCTTTCCAAAAAAAGTAAAGAATTGGCGATACTTCCCTCCAAGTTCCCCCAGTTTGTCTTATAGGGCCTCTGGGAAAAAGGATGCTTTTTTCAGGTGAATAGATAATTATTTCAAAATACAAGAATTTCAATGCTACCGAAGGTGGAGAGGATGCTAATGCTATTAGCTGCAGAACTTGTGGTAAGATAAAGATAAAATTAACTGTATGGGTGGTAACAGCACTATGGCTTACGCCCGTCCCGATACGAGGAAGCCCCTTAACTTTGTCACGTCTAAATATAGCTGTTAATTCACTAAAATAATAAGAGCATAAAAAATCTGAAGAGGGTAAATTTCTTCAGGAACATAAAAGAATGGTTAAAACTAAAGATGTAGAGAGTCTTTAGCATAAAAGGTAAAAACGTGAAGGCTGTAAATGGGCCTTCACAAAAATAAAATAATACTACATAAAACCTAACAGCTAAACAACACAATCATCTCAAATAGACGAGGATAGTCCTGTCTCTTGAACAAAGAGAAGAACTCGTCGCAATATGGCTGGTTCATCCCCTAACAATGACGCCATGTCATTGGGGATGTTATAACGTTGTCTGAGATGATTATATCCTGGACAATCTAAAAGGACGTGACGAATACTTAAAACCACATTGCAATTATCACAATGTGGTGGATCCAATCGTCGTAACAAATAACCGTGTGTCAGGCGACTGTGTCCTATACGTAGACGACATAAAAGAACTTCTTCACGCCTACTATCTCGGCAAGATGATTTCCATGGAGCAACAGTTACCTTAATTTCTTTCAATTTATTAACAGCTACGTCATCCCATCGTCGCTGCCATTCATTCCGTGTAACCTGCCTATAATATATCATCATGTCCTGAAATGGGACATGCTGAATATCAATGTTAGCTCCTAAAGAGGCCTCACGCGCAGCTTCGTCTGCCAATTGATTACCATGGATACCAACATGACTTGGTATCCACGAAAAGACAACCTCACCACCGGCAGAGCAGATGGTGTGTGTCTTACATAGAATATCTTGCACGAGCGGATGTTTCGAATACATATTGTCCAGGCTTTGAACAACACTCTTCGAATCTGTACAAACAAGGATGCGGTTGAAACCATGAACAAGACTAAAACCCAAAGCCTTTAAAAGAGCATATAGCTCAGCAGTAAAAATACTAGCTTTGGGATTAAGACAAAATTGGCGGGCTTCCCCTTCTACAACAAACGCGCATCCAACAAATTCATCTGATTTGGATCCATCGGTAAAAACAGAGATAAAACGTGGGTACTGACTCTGCAACGCAAGAAAACGTTGCTAGAATTCAATCATGGAGGTCTCCGATTTCTTGAAGTTTGACAAAGAAAGATCAATCCGTGGGCGGGCAAGTGTCCACGGCGGACGGAGACTAAAACGGACAGGACAGACAGTTGGGCGGTCTGCAATCAGATTCTCCAACAACTCTGACGCTCGGATGCCAAGTGGTCGGGTAGCGTGACCACGGCGTTCATATAGGGATCGTTGGACTGGGTATACGATAAAGTTATGTGCTTGGTGGCTGGCCAAAGATGATATCTTAGTAAGATAGCTCACCACATATTACATCCTATGAATCTCGAGCGGTGGTTCAGCGGCATCAACACAAAGACTGGTGACAGGACTTGTGCGATACGCGCCAGTGGAGAGTCGAATTCCAGCATGATGGACACTATCGAGCGTATGTAACGCTGAAAATCGTGCAGAGGAATAAGCGTGACAACCATAGGTAAGTTTAGATAAAATGAGTGCGCGATAAAGGCGCAACAAGGTTGTACGATCAGTACCCCAAGTGGGATGACTTAAAACACATAATAAATTCAGAGCTCTCGTACAGGAAATTTTAATTTGGCGAAGGTGACTACGCCAGTTTAACTTTCTATCCATGATGAGACCAAGATACCGTACCTCCTCGACGAACTGGAGTTGTCTGTCTCCAAGAAAGAGATCTGGGTCAACGGAACAATTTCGTTTGCGGCAGAAGTGGACACAGACTGTCTTCGTCGGTGAAAAACGAAAGCCAGTCTGGTGTGACCAGTCCACAAGACTGTTAAGCGTCAACTGGATCTGCCGGGCTGCGAGGTTGATATTCGCAGATTTACAGACAATTGTCAAGTCGTCAACATAGAAAAGACCTTGCACAGGAGGGCGAATACAAGCCATAACACTATTCACTGCAATAGCGAACAGTGTACGCTCAGCACACTCCCTTGAGGTACGCCATTTTCCTGTACATGAAGCTCTGAGAAACGATCACTAACACGGACACGAAAATAACGATCACGTAAGAAATTTGATTTAAAATGGACCATGTGGCCCCTAATACCCCAGTCATTAAGCTTGCGTAATATGCCATATCTCCAGGTGGTATCATAGGCCTTCTCTAAATCGAAGAACACAGTAAGAACGTGTTCATTCCGGAGGGATGCATTCTGAACAATAAACTCTAACCTGACAAGATGGACGACAGTTAATCGATATTGGCGAAACCCACACCGATCATTTGAAAGCTAGTTGTTATGCTCCAAGTACCACATTAGGCGTCGGTTTATCATTCTCGCAAATAGCTTGCATACGCAGCTAGTGAGAGCAATGGGCCGGTAACTTGTGGGGTTTAGTTTATCTTTGTCAGGTTTCAGAATGGGAATTACAATAGCTTCTCGCCAACTAGGAGGGAAGCTATCAGTCATCCAGATCTGATTATACAGGTTTAGCAAGAAGACCTTTCCTTGGGAGGGAAGGTGTCGCAGCATTTCATAATGAATATCATCCAGTCTAGGGGATGTGTTTCTAACATCCCGCAAGGCAGTTTCAAGTTCCCACTCCGTGAAAGAGACATTATATGATTCAAAATTATGAGAGTGGAAGCGTAGAGGTATTATCTCTGCCTCTCATTTAATGTTGACAAAAGTAGCACTATAGTGATGTGAGCTAGATATTGCTACGAAGGCTGCTCCAAGAAGATTAGCTATCTCTTCTGGGTCAGTATGCAAGACATTGTTCTGCTTCAGAGCAGTCAATGGCTCGGAGCGACAGTTGCCTTGCAAACGTCTGACCCGTTCCCACACGTCTCGAATTGGCGTTTGTGAATTAATGGAAGATACGTAGTCACGAAAGGAACTACGCCGAGTTTGTTTCATGAGACGTCGAATATAAGCTTGTGACTGTCGAACTGCATTTAAATTTGCCGCTGTAGGATATAGGTTGAATAACCGTAGAGCGCGACTGCTCCGTCACCGTGCTACCTCGAGCTCATCGTTCCACCAGGGAACAGAACGCCGACGTGGCGTTCGACCAGACTGTGGGATGGAACATCTGGCAGCTCGCAAAATTTCACGGTTTAAGTACTCAATCGAATCATTCAGGGGCAAATCTCCTTGATCAACTAGTTGGACACGAGTTGCATATTTAGTCCAGTCAGCACGCTTGAGATGCCAATGCGGTGACTTTCGTGGTGCTTGATCGAGGTTTAAAAAGTCTAAAAGTACTGGGAAGTGGTCACTACCACATAGATCGTCATGTACACGCCATCCATGCCAGCATGGGTGCAAGAACTGCACTGCAGACAGACAGATCTAGCGCTGAGTACGTGCCACTTGCCAAACTAAAATGCGTGTTAGCACCAGTATTTAATAAAAACAAAGTTTGAAGCGTCAATAAACGATTCAATGATTCTACTGCGGACATCTGTACGAACACTGACCCAAATAACATTATATGAATTAAAATCTCCAACTAAAATTATAGGTTGGTGTAACTGCTGCGAAAGATTCTGGAGGTCAGGGAGCGTAAAGTCTTGTTCCCTTGTGATATATAAATTCAGGATTGTAACATGCTGCTCGAGGTGGACGCGAACAGCAACCGCCTGTAGGTTCGTAGCAATGTGGACAGGTGTTGAATACAGCGTGTCAACAACACCAATTGCAACACCGCCACATGCGCGGGAAAATCTGTGCGATATAGTGTATAGTTCTTTAAGATCACAGATTCAGTGGTTTTAAACTTTGTTTCCTGAAAGCAAACTACAACAGAGGAAAGATCTGATAACAAGACTTGCAGTTCTTCATAGTGGGAATGAAATCCATTAAGATTTTATTGAAGCATAGCCATTGGGATGAAGATCAATAAAAATATTACCTTTTCAGTCTAGGCTTATTACATTTCTCTCCCTTTCCGACTACAGTAAACTCCGAGTCCATCAGATCGTCCTCAATCATATCTGATTTGAGGGATGAACTCGGCGCATTAAGGGCAGGTGGAGAATTTTGATGAGCTAATTGATGACAAGAACAGTGGTAAGACGTTTGATGCTCGTCGCTAGTGGTGACATGCGACTAGATCGTGCAATTTTACTGGCACGAAGAGTAGATACTGCCCGTGGAATCCTAGAAGACTGCACAGGAGATACTGGTTTCTCAGCATACATCGCCATACCTTGAGAAGTCGCTGAGGCTTGGCGATTACGTGGTAATTTATCAGACTGAGGTCTCTCAGTCTGAGTTGAGACATCAACTCTCTGGGTACCAACCGAGACAGTTTTAACTGGTAATCGTGCTGCTACCGTGGAAAACGCACCAGATGGAAGGGTGCGTTGGGACTCTTTTACGCGACAGAGGTCGCCTTACACGACGTGCTGGTGTGTCCATAGTGCTGACATTTAAAACAGCGGAGCGGACTCGGTATATACGGACGGACAGGTAAGTAATAGAATGCTGCCCTGCCTTCACGTCCTTGGGGAGCTGTGGCATGGCAAACGTCAAAATTAACGAACTCGTGAGTTGCACTTGTCCACTCTTTCTAGTTTTAATGCGCCTAACATTGACTACACCTTGGCTGGCAAGTTCATCCTTAATCTCTTCTTCAGGGACGTCTTGCAAGTCCCAACAAGATACTACGCCCTGACTATAATTTAGTTGACGATGCAGTTCAACTTGAACTTCGAATTGTCCTAGGGTCTTCATTTTCAAGAGATTAGTTGACTGTTTGTTAGTGGATGTCTCCACGAGCAAGGTGCCGTTGCGAAGCTTTTTAACATGTGCAAGTTCGCCGGCGACATGATTCAGTTGTTTTTGTATGATGAAAGGTGATAACCCCTTCAAACCACCTGGATTCTCTGCTTCATGCTTTACTTTAATGACAAGATATCCTGTGATAGTCGGTACCATACTTGTCTGTTCCTCTACTTCGATTTTCTCTGCTGTGTCACTGGTTATTTCGGTAACGATATGCGCCTTCTTTCTACTATCTTCAGTGACTTTCTCTTCATTCTGTCTCTTTGTCCTCTTCTTTTCTTTGTCTGTGCGCGAAGGCGACTTGTTAGAATGTGGTGGAGCCATGATGAATGTTAGCCGTAAATGCCCACACTTCTCCGTCTTCGTTCTGAGGAGCCAACGAGGCTGCCGGGTACTACCCTCATCACCCTTGTCAGCAAGCTGGAAATCGAGGCGAAGTCCAATGACTTGGCGTCGAAATCACTTGTACTCCCGACTGATGGATACTTGGGACACCCACTCCCCCCAGTGTTGGCGAAGCCAAAGGTCCAAAGAGCTCCCCAAAGGCACACTTCCCAGCCTCAACGAGCTAGACCATCCAAGAATCTGCTGTTAAGGACTAGGCGCTATCCAATGGTTCCTCCCCCTTTCCTCGGGCCCTAGGGGCCAGCGTCAGTGAAAATACAACCATAACACATCCTTTGTCATTGCGTGGAGGCGCAAGTCGCAGAACAAGAGGAGATGAAATGATGAATCATCTGTGGATGATAAATGAGGTGAACTCCTCTCTGCTGGGCCTGCTTTCAAGCAGCGTAGATGTTTAGCTGCGAGGGCTGATTGCAACCAGCAATGCCGGCTGGACGTAGGGTTCGCCAATTCCCTACGCCGTATACGAACAGCGATGGTCTGCTGCTCGGGCTATGTGATGGTTTCATCACGTTGCGATCCGTAGACCTGCGATGAGGTCGCCAATCCCCTACGCTAGTGGGAAGTGAAAATTCTCAACAGAGAAGCACTCTGGCCCTGCTGTTGGACTTCCCATAGGCAGCAACGATGTTAGCAGCTGCCAGGGCTGATTGGAGCCAGTAAAACTGACTGGGCGATGGGGGCGCCACTTCCCGACGCCGGGGCAGAACTTGTGGTGTTCGTAAATCGTAGCAGCACTGTAAATCTTATGATATCAAGAATGTGAAAAATAATTTCCTGCATATGTATTTTCCTGTATACTATCACTAAAGTGCTGTGTGCTTCATCTTTTAAATTAAAAGGAAGTGATTTGTTTTGCATTCTTAAAAAAAACTGCGAGAGAAGTGAAACTTGCCCTCGGTTTCATAAACAGCTGTACTGTATCTTAAAAAATCAAGTTTGGACAAAGAAATGCTTTTCCAATTCTCAAACTTCATTTCGACTATAAGATTCAACGGAAGAATGTTATCCGCAGCAGGGATGTAAAACATTGACCCACCTGAATGCTTAGTTGTTACAGGGAAATTCCACTCACACACCTAAATTCACACACAGCATACATAATATAAAAATGATTTTTCAAGATACGTAACTTCACTTTAAATGAACAACTCATTCCGAGATAATTCACTATCCCAAATAGCTCTTGTCTGATTAAAGTACTCATTCTAATTAAGAATGTATCTATTTTGAAATAGACCGAATATTTATTTCTTTGTTGAATTGAATTCGAATTTAATTTGTAAGGCCTTTAGGCAACTTTGGCTCAGGACGGATGGATGATGATGGGATTAATTGGTGGAATGAAGAAAGTGGGAAGAAACGGGAGCACCCCGAGAAATCCGACCCAGACGGGATTTGCCATTCACAAAGCAAACATGGCATGAACCGGGATCGAACCTATGATCCCCAGCACCAGAGGTGAGCGCTATACCGTTTAGCCACCATGTTTGGAACTTATTTGTTCGTTATTCACCTATCCGAAATGTTCCATAGACATGTCTTACATAGTAGGTGTTCATTTCATTATTCAATTTCGCGAGGTCCAACCTCGACCTCATTTGACCTTGACCTCAAACCGTGAGGTCTAGGTTGGGCGAGGTCGAGGTTGAAATTTGATCGTGAGGTTGAGGTTGAGTGAGGTCGAGGTCGAAGTGAGATAGCGAGATTGAAGTCGAAGTCCCATCGCGAGTTCGAGGTTGAGCGAGGTCTAGGTTGGGCGAGGTCGATGTCGAAGGGAGATCGCGAGGTCGAGGTCGGACTATAACGCAGCTCCTAGAACTCAGAAATCTTTGTAACAAAAAATGCTCATACCAAATTGAATGTGCTGAATCAAGCAGTGCCCACGGCCTCCCGAGATTAGGTACTGTCAGATAAATATTAACATATAAATAGACTAATAATAAAGATATATGTCAGATTACGGACTTTCATCATCATCATCATTCGCCATTGTAATGGAGCAGACAAAGCACAGAAAAAAATACAACTTCAGTGTCGAAAATCTCAAAACTACAAGCTTCGTCAGTTTCCTCTTCAGCAACAAGTTGAAAGGTAACGCCATATCAAGAAATTTCTAATCCTTGTTTTTTTAAATAAATAAACTAATTTAATCATACAATATTATATAGGATCAGTAGTCGAATCGACGGCGTATGAGAGGAATTTTCTAATAGGGTCTGTCCACCCTCTGAAATGCTATATTTTGTTTCTGTGGGATATACTGTAGCTATTCCCCTTGCTGGAAGCCTGCATACGAACGGTTTGATTTAAAATATACATGTTATCTTCTTACACTACTATAAGAATTGTGTTAATTTCGTTTGGAGCTTCAAAATTATGTTTGCATTCCCTCTCATCAGACGAATGCAGGGATAATATTTAAAATAGAAACCTGGCCGCTACTTCCTCATACCTTGCTAAAGATATTGTGTTTCCGACCGGGGGATTCTGTACCATTTCTTAGACGGCCAGAAGCGAGATAGGCCGTAGTTGTCACATCAACCCATAAATGTAAATTGAAAATAATAATTATTTTTGGAGAACTTACGAATGCAGAAATTCTGTAATAATAAATATACTGCGTGAATTGAAAGTCATCAAGCGGAAATTTACGAATTCCACGAAAGGATTTTCGCGATCGAATAACAATTCTTAAAACTAAAGTTTCTTTCAGAGAGCCGACAACCGGGGCCGAAGGTCATTACTAATTTCTTAAACTCTAGTCTTTTTATATCCTTTCGGTAATGGAACCAAGTGCTGATATCTCTCAGAATTTTAAACCAACGCCCTTTCCCTAAAAAGGCTTTTCTTTTTATATAAAAAAGGTCCCTTACGGAAGATAATCTACAATGTGCTACCGCACACTTCGAACAATAGGTTTGTTGCCGTGATACCAACCACGAGGAAAGTAATTATTATAAAATAAGTGAAGCAGAGTCCAGTTGGGGGATTGTGCATGTATGCTATCGCTAGGCTTCAGCAGCGAGCATCATATTTGCATGAAAAATATTATGTTGGAAAAATTGCGGCTATACCTATCCAACGACGCCTCAACCACTCTAGTAGTTCCTATGTTATAAACTGAAAACTATCTCCAGGACCACCCCTGTAATGTGTATGATTTGTACGGGTTTGATTCATCTAAGCAAGACTTTCCAACGACACCTCAATCACATTCTTAGCCCCAGTAGTTCCAAAGCAAACACCCCCGTAACTTGAGAACCGCCCCAACTATCTGGATTAATGATTCGGGTTTAAACTGGTCTTGTGAAGACCTTTCGAACGACACTTCAACCACCCTCCTAGCCCTAGTAGTTCCTGAGTTGAAAATTGTCTACAAATGGACATAGTTGGCGCATATAGCTCCAAACTACTTGCTGTTGAAGCCTAAAAATAATTTTCTTCTCTTGGGAGGGCGGGTCTTGACTGCCCCCTTGCCTACGCCACTGCTTTCGATTCCAATATAACGTATGAGGTCGAGCAGAACTAAAATTCTTTCATTTCATTACTTTGACTCATTTCGTCTCATTTCATTTTATTGGATATTTGTCCTATAGCAAATTAATTTGCTCGCTAAAATTAAATAAAACAATTTATTTGATTACATTCCCGGCAATTGATAAAAAGCAATGCATTCAATGAAATTTGCAAAAAAAAAAAAAATATTCATATATTAATTCCTCCAGCTTAGAATATCTTCAGCGCCGTAAAAAAAAAAACCTCAGCAATCGCTTTCTTCTTGTTAAGTACGAGACTTTCTTCTCACCTCTGACGTCACGCCTTATGTCGATTCCAAGAGGCGCTACCTAATATCTTTAACTACGTTGATGCTAACTAACATTGAACTGGACAGCGACAGAGAAGAGGGAACGAGTAATTAACGTAACGTTGAGTCGTTGTTGATTATTTGCTTGATTTGACTGATTCTGACATATACTGATAAAACACCTGTACGCTCAGATTACGTGAAAACGTATTGAAAAGTAATTTGACGTATATATTTATGGATTAAATGTTAAAAATTAAGATCACTTGGGAGAAATCTTGTTTAAATATCTTACACATTTGAAGTGATTGGAACACGAAAGAAAATAATATAAGTTAACTGGATATCATCAGAAAATGCGAAGCATGTAATTAGCGTAATGCTGAAATTTATTTGACATTACTGTGTAGAATTTAAATGACTTGGGAGAAATTTGGTGTGAATACGTTAGATGTTTTAGTGAAAGGAAAAAAATATTTCCTTTAAATATTAGAAAACGAGAATTTTGCTTTTTGTTGTGTCACATCGCACATAGGCGTTGTTGAGTAGGAGTTTTGAATATAAAAGATATACAGCATTACTATCAGATTTGAATTGATCCAGTCTAATATTTTGTTGCAATATGAAATAATAGTAGCTATGGAGATGAAGTGTTGACATTTTAGCGTAAAGGAATAAATATTACATGTTATGCTCTTGATAGACATTGATTTATTTATTTATGTGACCGATACATACAGTGTTATGTACGGTTTTGTATATAACTGAACAGACTTAGTGTACATTAAAAACAGAACTTGCCTTGGTGTGTTGTGGTGAACATAGGAAACTTTGCAGAGCGAATAAATAAATATGGATTTCTGGGGAGACGATACCTGCTTTAGTGACAGTTTTCTTAATGCTATAAAGGAGGCAGAATATATTGCCCTAATGTTAACAAATACTGAAGGCAGACCGGACAGTCCATCGTTACTACAGAAAACTGCGGACAGTGTGTAAAGTCAGTTAAAGGTCAGTGAAAATTGCGTGAGAGAATAGTGTAAATCCCTTGTGTGTAAAAACAGACACAAAACTTCCAACGGAAGCCTCATGTTCTTCAACAATATACATGGAAATACACAGGTCCCCTAAATCGAAGGTGGACAGTGAATGTGTTGAAATTGATAACGGACCTGATGTGGGAAAGGAAACATTGTCGTGTGGATGTACATCGGAGGCTCACACGGAGTGGTGTTTATGGGAATGTTTAAAACAATATAACGTGAATTATTACATGATGTGTCAAGATTATTTTGATGAGTATTCCTTATGTTCAGCACATTTGTGTCGTCGTGGAAAAGGAAACTATTAAAAAGACAGGCAGAACGTATGCTATTTAACCCAGTGACCACGCAGGACTTGAATACCATTTATAAAAAGGAGCACCCGAAACTTATTGTGGGCTATCGTTGGTTATATGAATATGAAAAACGCTAGAAAAATATATTTTAGAATTAGCAAAAGGCACATTTTGGGAACACGATTTAAACGCAATGAAAGTGTTATCCCCTTCTCCCTTGCATAAACCCTGGCAAAGTCTAGACATTTCGTGGAAACCTTACATTGAAATGTCCACGTCAAAATCGATTGTTGTAAATGAAGTGAGTGCATTTGATGAAAAGGAAAAGCAGAACCATAGAGAAATAAGAAGAAACATTGGTGGTTCAAGATACGCGAAAATTATAAAGGAACAAGAAGGATGTTGGTGTAATCCAGATTTTTTTTTAGAGTTTGAATGCTTTAAAAATATGTTACTTAGTTTTCGCAGTGAAAACTCTTTGAAGGAAATGAATAGAAATAAGAATATTTTCTACGAACTAACAGATCCAAATATACTCGTACTACTCCACGAACTATTTGATAACAAACATTATCATACTCGAATGTCCCGAGAAATGTTTCAATTGTGTTTCTAAAATGATCACTTATCATTTCGATGAGACCTATTGTATACTGAAAACGAATGTTAATGGATAAAATCGGTAAGTGAGTGCTTTAATGTGTACTTATTACAAGTTTAATAGTGCATAAAGAAATCTTGTTATACAAATATAACGTATTGAAACTGTGTAACATTGTATAAAAATACGAAAGCAAGTAAAAGTTTTCCATTGAACAGATCCTATAATATAAACTCTGACTACGCAACTTGTATATAGTGTTATCATCCATATAACGGAACATTGTTAACACCTTATTTACGTATCTAGTGAAGATATTTGAGAAACATTAAATGACTAATTTTATCAAAATGGATAGCATTCCTATGTGTTTGGTTGAGCAAAAACTGGGATAATAGTGAATACAAATTTATTGAAACACAATTGTTATTCTTGGGACGGGCGTACGTCATAGTGCTCTTAGCGCCCAAAAAATTCATTTTATCTTATCTTTAGCATTCATATCCAATTATAAAAATATGAATTATGTTACTAAGGGTTGACCTTTATTTTGTATATTTTATATATCTCCTCAGTTTGAATTAGAAAGAATAACACAGAGATTTGTCATGTTGTCCCATTATGAAGCTATGAAATTATATAAAGTAGATTGTAACCAGTTGGTAATATTGCATGGTATATGGTATGAGAGACATATTATTAAATTAGAAGTGTCCGTTCGTTAATAAATATATAAGAAATTAACGTTTCAAAATGATAACAAAATGAACCAACACTTGCATATAAGAACTATTGCTTACAGATGTACTTTCTTTACGAGCTTACTGCCAACACATTTTAAATAGTTTTAAATTACTGATTTAGGCTGAATGGATAAAAACCAAACTAATGCAGAAAAACGCATTAGTTGTTATGAATAGAATCACAACAGTCATTTATCATTTGAAGTTTTTAGCGAACTTAATTTTAAGGTCATTAGGCAACTCTGACTCAGGCTAAAGTGTTCCGTTGACCTTAGTCATGTATAATTTAGAAGAAACTTGTTGAAAGAATTACTGTTTGAGTTTAATGGAGTGCGTTGCAATAATAATTTGATGAAAACTGTCATATAAACCTTGAGCCGGTATCGAATTATAGTAAGGTTTTTAACTGCATTACACGAACTTGGTACTACACGTAAATAGAAAAGTCGAACAATAACAGCACAAAGTATTTTTCTCACTAGGTTTGAAAGAAGTTTTATGATATATATTAATTTTGTTAGAAACTCTAAAACAGGATTTAACCAGGAACCTGTAAGTCAAGGACTAGTTTAAAAGAATATTGTATTCTAGTCTTCTTTTGTTATACCATGCGAGGATTTACTTAGTGTAAAAGTTGGTTTATTGCTTTTGGAATTATTAAAGAGGAGGAGAGTTGAAAAATATTTACATGTCACTTTTTCAATTGTGACACCATTTACTTAAGAAAAAACCTAACATAGTATTGAATTAACCTCTCTAAGACCCCCTCTGCATTATATAACTTATAAAAGAATAAAATGGTCAAACATGTAAATGTTTAGTTTAAGTTTGATCATTGGACTGTATTTGTAAATAGGAAATGCAATTTTCTTGAATTCCAAGTTTTGCTAAACTCGGAATATACAGGTGGGTTTGTAAGGAACTTGAACAATGATTACATAGACGTAATGGAAGAAGTTTTATTTATAAAATTGTAGTGCCTTTCTGTTACTTGACTGCGCGTTAAATATTAGTTAAGTTATAAGAAACAGTTGTGTTAGGCAGATAAAAAGTAATGGACGGCTTACGTTACGCGAAAGTGATAACCGCTGAAGAAAACTGCTGGTGTAGCTCAGGCAAGTCAAGTCCCATTCCCAGGGTCTTACACATTATATAATTTCATAGCTTCGTGATGGCGCAACAATATGCCAAGTGTCTGTGTTATTCTTTCTAATTCAAACTGAGGATGTATGTAAAATATACAAAATAAAGGACAACGCTTGGTAACATAATCCATATTATGATAATTGGAGAAGAATCGTGTTTCATTTAATATGTATTCACTATTATCCCAGTTTTTGCTCAACCAAACACATAAACTATTCATATGCTATGCACTTTGATAAAATTAGTCATTTTGTTTCTCAAATATCTTCACTAGATACATAAATATGGTGTTCACAATTTTCCGTTGTATGGATGATAACACTATATACATGTCGTGTAGTCACAGTTTATATTATAGGATCTGTTCAATGGAATAGGCTTTTACTAACTCTCGTATTTTTATACAATATTACACAGTTCCAATGCATTACACTTGTATAACAAGATTTCTTTATGCACTATTAAACTTGTAATAAGTACACATTAAAGCATTCACTTACCGATTTTATCCATTAACATTCGTTTTCAGTATACAATAGGTCTCATCGAAATGATAAGTGATCATTTTAGAAACACAATTGAAACATTTCTCGGGACATTCGAGTATGATAATGTTTGTTATCAAATAGTTCGTGGAGTAGTACGAGTATATTTGGATCTGTTAGTTCGTAGAAAATATTCTTATTTCTATTCATTTCCTTCAAAGAGTTTTCACTGCGAAAACTAAGTAACATATTTTTAAAGCATTCAAACTCTAAAAAAAAATCTGGATTACACCAACATCCTTCTTGTTCCTTTATAATTTTCGCGTATCTTGAACCACCAATGTTTCTTCTTATTTCTCTATGGTTCTGCTTTTCCTTTTCATCAAATGCACTCACTTCATTTACAACAATCGATTTTGACGTGGACATTTCAATGTAAGGTTTCCACGAAATGTCTAGACTTTGCCAGGGTTTATGCAAGGGAGAAGGGGATAACACTTTCATTGCGTTTAAATCGTGTTCCCAAAATGTGCCTTTTGCTAATTCTAAAATATCTTGTTCTGTTTTTTGTCTTTTTCATATTCATATAACCAACGATAAGTTTCGGGTGCTCCTTTTTATAAATGGTATACAAGTCCTGCATGGTCACTGGGATAAATAGCATACGTTCTGCTTGTTCTTTTTAATAGTTTCCTTTTCCACGACGACACAAATGTGCTGAACATAAGGAATACCCATCAAAACAATCTTGACACATTATGTAATAATTCACGTTATATTGTTTTAAACATTCCCGTAAATACCACTCCGTGGGAGGCTGCGATGTACATCCACATGACAATGTTTCCTTTCCCACATCAAGTCCGTTATCCATTTCAACACATTTACCGTCCACCTTCGATTTAGGGGACCTGTGAATTTCCATGTATATTGTTGAAGAACATGAGGCTTCCGTTGCAAGTTTTGTGTCTGTTTTTACACACAAGGGATTTACACTATTCTCTGACGCTACCACCTTAACTGATTTTCACACTGTCCGCAGTTTTCTGTAGTAATGATGGACTGTCCGGTCTGTCTTCAATATCAGTTATCGTTAGGGCATTATTAGCTTCTGAACTATTTATCGCATTTACGAAACTGCCATTAGAGCACGTATCGTCTCCCTAGAGATCCATATTTATTTATTCGCTCTGCAAAGTTTCCTATGTTCACCACAACACACCACAGCACAGTTCTGTTTTCAACGTACACTGAGTCTGTTCAGTTATATACAAAACCGTACATTACACTGTATGTACCGTCCACATAAATAAATAAATCAATATCTACTAGTTTATTTTTGTACTCAAGCTCCGTCTTTTTCTACGTCATCTCAAGGTTCGTGACTAATACCGAACGTTGCCCTATTCAGACTGATCGCTATATTCCTATATTAGTCAGCAAACATTCATATGTCCTATAGAATATTATGCGCAGTGTAGTATTCATTTTATCCAGTTCTGCGCACGTCACAACATTCACAAACTCTTTCTTCCTAGCCTTTATTCCATTTCTCAATGTTACTTCCACTCTTTTATTTCATTAGCACTGTATCTCCTAAAAGGAGAAAAACAATGTTTCAGACAATAATTATTTATTCAAGTATTGTGCCTTCACACCAAATCTAGTCAATGTTCTCTACTAAACAAATGTCTTAATTAATAACTTAAGTATACATAAACACACTTCCGGTCCTTAGCTGCTCAATTTTATACTGACCATACATGTAAAATAGCATAGCATGTAATATTTATTGGTTTACGCTAAAATGTCAACACTTGACTTCATCTCCATAGTTACTATTATTTCATATTGCAACAAAAGATTAGACTGGATCAATTCAAACCTGATAGTAATGCTGTATATCTTTTATATTCAAAACTCCTACTCAACAACGCCTATGTGCGATGTGACACAACAAAAAGCAAAATTCTCGTTTTCTAATATTTATAGGAAATATTTATTCCTTTCACAGAAAGATGTCTAACGTATTCACACCAAATTTCTCCCAAGTCATTTAAATTCTACACAGTAATGTCAAATAAATTTCAGCATTATGCTAATTACACGTTTCCCATTTTCTGATGCTATCCAGTTAACATATAGTATTCTCTTTCGTGTTCCGATCACTTCAAATGTCTAAGGTATTCGAATAAGATTTCTCCCAAATGATCTTAATTTTTAACATTTAATATATACGCCAAATTACTTTTCAGTACGTTTTCACGTAACCTGAGCGTACAGATGTTTTAAAAGTATATGTCAGAATCAGTCATATCACACAAATAATCATCAAGGACTCAACATTATGTTAATTACACGTTCTCTCTTCTCTGTCTCTTTTCACTTCAAAGTTCGTTAGCATATAGCATTGTCTTGCGCGTCCAAAACAACATTCTGTAACACAAACAACAATTTTCTGCTTCTTTCAGCACATAAAAAGCCTTTAAAATGGGTTCAATCACTTAATACAGATCTGTCATCATTCACGTTTTGCTATCTAGATCCAAAATTTCATAGAGGGTCCGTGTTCAACTCTCCTAGCCTGTCTTCTGCACCTTATGACTAGAACAAGTGTATTGCCAACCGGAAATCTGTTTTCATGTCATATTCAAACAACTTCTTACATATCATAATGACAAAGCGTAACTAAAAATGTGTTCAACCACACTTCATTCTGTGCCGCGCGTATTCTGTATGTTTCAAAGTCCGTAGGTTTAGTCTTCAAAATTTTATCTCATACTTCTTTCACTTAAAAGGTTTCTGATTACAAGTTTCTCAGTTCGATTCCTCTGCAGGTTACATTACATGTCATATTTATTTCATAAACTTGCACAACTTTTTTATCTAACCTCCTGGGTCACCTCAATATCCTTAGTTCTTCCACAATACCTATTGACACTCATTATTCACAAGTGTACGTCTAACTGTATGTTATAGAGTAGATCATACAAAATGACTCCTTTAGCTTATAGGGGTAGATATTATGCCATATTGTGCCATGTTATTATACGGGTAGATATTATGCCATATTATGCTATATTCATATGTTATGCCATTGTTATTTAACTGAGCTACGGCCGCTGAATATTAAAACATCTAACAACCATATAGTCAACCTATAAAACGACTAACAATTTCATAAGGTTCCATAAACATAACAACCTACCTCATGTTCCACCATGCGTGTCCTGCTGCGCTACGACCACTACAATTATGTCCACTATTATTATCTTACGAAACCTACATTATCTTCTACTGCAATAATCTTTTTATTTCTTAAAAAGCCCATGAGAAACCATCGGTCTCCTCAGTTCACCTTGCCCTCAAACAAAACCGTAGTATTTGGTTCTTACATAGTTAGCTCATAACTTATATCCACAAAGCCTCATGCAACTTCAACCCATAACTATATTCCTTTCCAAAATATGCAATGATAACATTTTAGGAATTAGTTCACATTATCCTGAACAATGTCCCGGGATGTTCCGGCACACGATTTTGTTCAGGCGGATGGCGTTTTGCCATGAGGTTTACGTTCTGGGATGTAGTTCCGACACATGATTACGTTCTGGCACGCAATTTTGTTCGTGAATGCCGTTATGTTCTCCCATGGCGTTCCGACATTCATTTTTGTTCATAGTTGGTGTTCCTGTGCATAATTACATTCTCGGATGGCTTACCGGCATTAAAGTTTATTCAAGTATGGCGTTCCGTTACATTATTATGTTCAGGGCTAGCGTTCCAGCATGCACTTTTGTTCACGGATGGCGTTGCACCACAAACATTATTCACGAACTATTATTATTTTTATTACCTTTCATCTCAAATCAAGTACCACCAACGATACAAATTAATTATCCTACTATTTACTAAAGAAGATTATGCCACAGGTATTGCGTTTCGGCTTACATTTATGTCCCGGTGTTACTTTCCGCCTCACAATTATGTTGAGGGACAAGGTTCCTTCGCGCAATTATGTTCTCGAGTGACTTTCAGCCTCACAATTATGTTCCGGTAGGAGGTTCCTTCACACAATTATGTCCCGTTATGGGGTTCAGTCGTCAGGATTCGTCCTAAAACAAGCAAGTACAGAATTCATTCCTCTGTTCAAGTATCATCTCTAACTTTTTATACTACAAAGTTATCATTCAAACCATTTCTTTCCATTTACATCTAAAACGGACGTAAGCAAATCTAAAGGTTGGAGTGGGTTAAATTTTACGAAACGGGTGTGTTACACATAATCATTTTCACCCTAGGTGCAACTCCCAAGCTCAAACGTAATCTGATCTCCGTCCATTGGTTTCTTCTTTTTTTCTTATTTCATTCGTAAATCAAGTCAACAAAATAAATATATACCGTAAGTTAGAATTATTCTAGTTTTTCGTGTGTGCCTCCAGTTAAATGTGTGAAAGTGATTTATCATCTTTTTCTTTTCGTGATCAAAAATTAATTTCTTGCGTCAGTAGGTGCGGTCGACCTTCGTTCATGTTTTTCATAATGTCCTCAATTAACTTTCTACTTATTTCATTCGTTGCATAAATTACGTAGGACGTTTTTCAGTACCAACAATTGGGGATGTTTTGTCCATAAGAAATTCCCTGTAGGACAATCCATAATGTCACATAAAAAGGTACGGTACTGGCAAGCAATGATGATTTGTCCATTTGAATTACCCTGTTGTACGAATGCACCAAAACAGTAAGACCTATCTCTCAAGGATGTTGTACGAATGCACCTGTACTCTACTAACTATGATTATTTGGAATTTATATTTCGTACAAAACCAGAGTTAGTGAACTATGCATGTTTTGTTTCTTAATCGTCTTCTGTTGTCACCTGATATTGTAATGAAATTCAATTTGTATAAATTTATTTTTTAATTTAATAATTTTATAATAATCCAGTTTCAAGACACACAAGACAAAAGACATATCAGGGCAACCTTCAAAAACACACTTCGAAAATGATACTCTCACAAAAAATATCTTAATTCCGGGGGTGGAGTTAGACCCTCGTCTACGTATGTCCCTACCCATAACTGTCAGCATCTTTAAGAGTGGTATCGGAGCACGATGGTATTTGACACCGTGTCCATGGAATGTGATTTTGAAGGTTGCTCGGTGTGCCTATTTTGATTCTGTTTTACTCACTTTGTAGAAAGGCCTCACTTGCATTTGTAAAGACAAGGACTAGACTATATCTGCAGACTATTTGTTACATAGCTTTGCAGTCTTTGTCAGCACTGTCAGGTATGTCCATGTATATGAGCGATTCCACGCGTCACGCACTGACATGTAGAATACGCTTTTCGACGTTAATTGACTTATAACTTCTGTTATAATTGCAAGAAAGGCGATTTCAGCACACCGTTGGATAAAGGAGACATTGAAGAAGACATTCCCGGTGAAAGAATACTTAATCAATAAGAATTATTTAATGTTAAAGTTGTTGTCACGCACTGACATTTTTGCAACCCGCACTTACACTCTGACATACATTTCTCCCAAATTCTCTGAAAGTATGGACCCACACAAAAAAATCACAAAAACACATTCAAGATGAATGTGTTAAGTTTAATTTCCATTAAAAAAAATCCAGAATATTAATATAATAAATTATAGGAGGAAAGAAACGTAGCGTCACGTACTGACATCTGTGAATTAATAGATGAATTTACCTTGTAAGTATTGCTTTATTTTTGTACATTCTGATATAAATAAACTAACGGACTCAAGTACTGATCCTAGATAAAAATATCACAATATAATATAATGCGTGACCAAAATTTTTCTATTCCAAAAGTTAAAAAAAATTTAGTCAATATTAGAGCGATTCTACGAATAAGTGAAGCCTGTAGTAAAAAGTCAAACATACAGTGAACATTTCGTAGATTAGTGCAATCAGCTCTTGGAAGGTACCCAGAGCCACAAGTACGGGAGAGAAAAGGGTGCACGTGCTTCTAAGGGATGTTGCCAGGATTTTCAGTTCAGGGGTGTAAGTGCGATTTTGCAAAAAATGGAGGGTGTAAGTGCGATTTTGCACAGTTTCTATCATTTTCGACCGTAAAAATTTGTAAGTTGAGGGTGCGCTCGAGAATTTACGGGTGACATTCCCCACATGGGAGTCTGGGAGAATCACGCCCTCACACACCGGACTGGATGCGGCAAATGAAGACAAGGAAGGAGTGTTGTCCATTTATGGCTCCTTCGAAGAGGCGCCAAAATCGAATATTGTTCCCCTTGTATAAATACAAGCTGTAGCCCTGGTCCTGTACACGATGTGTGTTTACTAAAAAATAGTTTTACAAGTCTTATTACAAGTTCATAGTGAGTTTCTGTTGTTGGATTATTTAAAAAGTTAAAAAAACTACGATATTACTAAGTCTAATTATGAGATACAGAACTAAAAAGTTGGAATGCAAAATTAAAAATTGGAATGCATATTAAGCATTTTTTCTTGTATATATTGATATAAATATGACCTATTTCTGTGTAGCCTTTTTTACGGCTTGGCAAGTATTATAATTTAAACTCGATTGCATGATCATGTCAGTTTGTCAGGGTCTCTTTATCTTCCAATATGCTGTTACTACCTACAACTTGATCTTGTTTTAATGAAAAGAAAACGTCAAACATTCCCCTATTAAGTAGTACATTGAAGAGTTTTGTTGGGCCCATGCTTTCAGAGAGTTTGGGAAATGTATATTAAAGTGTAAATGTGGAGCTTATTATCAAAACGTCCCTTGTTCACAAAAGTGTAAAATTGAGATATTGGCATGATTTAGTTAATTTCATTATTTTCTAATGCCACTACAATCAATAAGTTCGTGTAAACAGACGTACTGTCTGTTGTGAAAGGAGTTGAATGCGCCGCGGCGGACTTGGAAAATGTCGCACTTTGAGCAACGGGCAAACATCAAGTTCTGCCAAAAACTAGGCACATCCGTAACAGTAACGTTGCAGATGATCAGGCAAGTGTACGGTGACAACGCCCTGGGCCGCAGTGTTGTGTTTAAGTGGCACCAACGTTTTGCGGAGGGAAGAAACAGTTTAGAGAATGATGAATGTACTGGTCGGCTAAAAACAGTCTGAACTGAACGCCAGATCGAAGAGGTTGCAATGGTGGTGCGCTCTAACCGTTCCCAGTCGGTAGACGACATTGCAGCAGCAGTACGGATCAACCATGGTACGTGTCACGAAATTTGACGGATGACTTGAATTGATACAAGACTAACGTGAAGAGCGGATGACCTTTGCGGTGACCTGATCAGTAGTGTTGACACTGATGGAACGTTCCGGAACTGGATAATAACAGAGGAAACATGGCCTTTCCTGTATGATGCACAACTAACGAGACAAGCAGCCACCTGGTCATCATATCCAAAACGCAAAAACCCGAGACAAGACAAGTCACAAAGGAAAGTGATGCTTGAACTGTTTTACGACTCGCAGGGAATTGTTCACACGGAGCTCATCCCACAAGGAGCAACTGTCAACAAGACGCGAATCAATACGTCGTAAGCATCCTGAACTTTGGTGCAGGAAGAACTAGATATTGCTGCACGACAACGCTCCTGCACATCGCTCTGTCCTTGCCCAGGAGGAGCTGGCAAGGCAGCAGATCATCGTTTTGACGCATCCTCCATACTCACCAGATTTCGCACCATGCGATTTCGATCTCTTTTCCCGCTTGAAAGCTAAGTTACCTGGACGTCGCTTTCATTCTCCCGAGGAGATCATCACAGCCACAAAGGATGCTCTACGAGATACGTCTACTAACGCCAACATTTTCCAAACATGTTTTCAACGGCTCTTGGAACGTTGGCAGACGTGCATCGCTTTCAACGGAAGCTATTTTGAAGGTCAGTGTGGATCTGTGTCAGTGTTTGTGTGGACGTTTATATCGTGTACAGCAACCATGACGACATCTGGGTTCTACAGGTTGTCTATATTCTAGGTGACAGTCCACGAATTTCTTGACTGTACTGGTACATTAGCAAGGTTTAATGAGTCCAGAACGCCTGTAAACTCACTTAATTATTAAAAGAAATAAGTGTAGGGTCTATAGAAACAGTAATTAACAGTAAAAATTGAATATATTCTATCTTTCCTTTTTTTTTTTTTTTTTTTTACAAAAATGGTACACTAAAACGTTTAGTACTATTTCTAAGATATTCATGGTTGCAAATTTTCCCTAACATTGAAAAATAAGAAGTGTATTAGAAGTTGTTTTTCTTGATTTCTCAACGTTTATGGGTTTTGGATAAGAGACATTTTGATAATAAACGCCACAAGTGCTGGTTGTGAAAATGTCAGTGCGTGACGGCAACTTTAATATTATTTGATAAATAGTATTTTTAATATATACGTCTACAATATATATATAGTACTTTTTATATGTGGAGCGTCACGCACTGACATAATTATGTAGTCGATTTAATATATTTAATCAAGAACGTAATCCTCAGTACTTCTGCTAGCATATCATATGTCCAATTTGCATTTTTTTTAACCTCTCGGAGATATACCGCAATTACAGTCGAAAAGTATATTTTGAATGTCAGTTTGTGACGCGTATTATTGCTCGTTAATGTTTTACACAAAATTTATTGTAATTAGAACAATCGTTTGAAATACTTTTTGTTCATCATTTGTCTCAAATGCAGCACATGAAAGCACTTTACTTTTCACCGAATATTCTGCAGTACACAGTACTTTTCATAGTACATTAGAAGTAGCACACTCACCATAATCTGAGAGCGTCACGCACTGACCATAATATATTAATGATTTACGCAAAAACTATTGTGATTAGAAAAATAGTTCCAAATAAATTTTGTTCAACATTTGACCCTAAAATATCATACAAAAGCAATTTACTTTTCATCAAGTATTCTGCAGTGTATAGTACTTTTTGTATGTGCAGCGACACGGACTGACATAATTATGTAGTCGATTTTTATAATGCTTGCCAGGGCGTGAGGACGATTATTAATAAACAAACCAATAGTTTATATCAATAAAGAAAAGGGCGAAGTTTAATTTACCACTTTTTAAATTCCTACAGTTTTACCTGAATGATTAACTTTTAAAATGAAGTAAAATTGTAGCTATTTTCGCGATTTTTTATATCTGGTGTAGTAAAAAGTAATCCATTATTTTGCCAATAGATGGCTTCAGTGATCTGTAGCTCGCGTTGTATAAGTCCGATCGGGTTCAACGAGATGGCGTTCAAACGATGAGATTGCGTACTACAAACACTGTTCAGATAGTTGTGATGAGTTGACTCAGTGTTGTGTGAGCGCGCGTCAAAATGGACACTAGCAAAGAGAAAATACGCTATATTTTACAGTTTTTCTTCGATAAAGGCGAAAACGCAAGCCAGGCGGCTGCAAATGTGAATAGTGTTTATGGTCCTGATACTGTAACAGCTAATCACGCGCAATTTTGGTTTCGTCGATTCCGTGCCGGTAATTTTGACGTCAAAGATGTACCACGCACTGGAAGGCCAAGTGTCGAAAATGTC
Source organism: Lepisma saccharinum (assembly GCA_022664845.1). Classification (NCBI taxonomy): domain Eukaryota; kingdom Metazoa; phylum Arthropoda; class Insecta; order Zygentoma; family Lepismatidae; genus Lepisma; species Lepisma saccharinum. The sequence goes on along the minus strand of JAGDQP010000599.1, from coordinate 121,823 downwards.
GATAAAATCATGGACATTGTCGCGTCCGACCGTCATGTAAGCACTGTTTCGATTGCCCAAGAGCTAAACATTGTACAAAAAACCGTGTGGAACCATTTGCATAAGGCTGGATACAAAAAGAAGTTTGATGTATGGGTGCCACACGAGTTAACGCAAAAAAACCTCATGGACCGAATTTCCATCTGCGAATCGCTGCTGAATCGCAACAAAAGCGACCCATTTCTGAAGCGGTTGGTGACTGGTGATGAAAAGTGGATCACTTACGACAACGTCACGCCAAAACGGTCATGGTCGAAGCGCGGTGCGCCGGCGCAAACGGTGCCCAAGCCAGGATTGACGGCCAGGAAGGTTTTGCTGTGTGTTTGGTGGGATTGGCAGGGAATTATCTACTATGAGCTGCTCCCCTACGGCCAAACCCTTAACTCGGAATTATACTGTCAACAATTGGACCGTCTGAAGGCAGCAATCGCCCAGAAGCGGCCAGCTTTGGCCAATAGGAGAGGCATTGTGTTCCACCAGGACAACGCACATCGATAGTGATTTGCCAGAAGCTCCGGGAGCTTGGTTGGGAGGTTCTTATGCATCCACCTTATAGTCCGGACCTGGCACCGAGTGATTACCATCTGTTCCTGTCCATGGCGAACACGTTTGCTGGTGCAAAATTCGCGTCAAGAGAGGCTTGTGAACATGGACTGTCTCAATTTTTTGCCAATATGGACAAGGACTTCTATGAGAGATGCATCATGATATTACATTCCAAATGGCAACACGTTATCCAACAAAACGGCGCATATGTGACCTAAATCGGATCATTCTAACTATGGAAAGTCAAGCCTTCAATGTCATGCAAAAATAATGGATTACTTTTTACTACATCAGATATAACCCGAAAACAGAAGCTAATTACGCCATTGTACTAATGACTTTTTTCATTTATTTATGTAAATATGAATCGTATACCTTCTAAGAATAGATTGTGCTAATTAAAATAAATCCACGATACGTTTCAATTTTTCCCATCGGGTATGACATAGCCTATTCGTGGAATTGCTCATACATTTTTAGTAATAATTGCCTGTTCGAACATAAAATGCGGAAGCCGTTACTGCTGCTGCACGGGCTGTCTTCGACTTTCTCCACTTGTTTGCCTAGGGGACAAACGTGGCCTTAAACGGTCGAATCACTTTGCAGGCATTATCAGCATCGAAGCACAAATATATATATATACGAAGTCTTTATAAAAAATTCCTATTCGGACCCTAAAAACTTCCCTTGTGAGGGTGTACACGACACAATCCCTGTCCGTATCGCCAACTGATTTACAAACAATGTATATCATTATGTCAAACTTATCTGAGACGTAGATGAAATGGGAATTGCTCTTTCGCTTGTTTCCATTTGATCTAATGAGTCGTAATGAGGCTTTGGCTGTTCTCTCAGACGGAGGAGTCGATTGTCTTGAACAAATAATTTCCGATTCGATTGGTTCAGAATCGTATCCGAAATCAACGTTCTTGTGATTCCTTATTACTTATTCCTATCTGAGAGAGTATTACAAAATAAGTCCAAAATACAGGCAACATATAAATCTGTCTCAAACGACAAAATGCGCGCAATTGAAGACAATTGAAGAATTAACTGAATAAACAATTGAATACAAATAATTGCACGTCCATAATAATTAAGAAACCACACCAACAAAGAAAGTAATCACAATTAGTAAACAAGATACAGGATTCATTCATTTGAATGAATTTCAGTCGTGATACATAGCAAAAACTGTATTGCAGCATTTCTTCTTGATACAAGCTACCTGTATACCATCTTCACTAAGGTTTTTGTAGTGCTTTTTCTGTCACACCAGGCAAATGGCACCTTCAACATAGTCCCTGACCGACACCTTCCCAAACCCTTCCTCCTTCCTTATCCAGGAATGAGTCTTAGATGCATAAAGGCTATAAAAAGAAAAACAAAATCAAAATAGACACAAGCTCTGAAATACATGGCTCTTGAGTTTCTTTCTTGACATACGTTTCTTATTACTAGGAACATACCTTTGCGGAAGTGCTGGAACCTTCACCACTAGAGACATCTTTGAAACTATTGGAAGGATTTTGAGTAGATTCAGTTGTTTCAGAGGTATTGAGCTGACCTAATAATAAATATTCACATAGTTAATTTGGTCCACTAGCTTGTAAAATACTGTATAATTTGTACATGAGCTATATTCGTAAAAAAAAATACTTTACATGATACTATATTTATAATAACCGTAAGGCTTCACAGTTACATTCGTAAAAACTTGGATTCAGTTCATGACTAAACCAAAGAATTTCCAGTCAAATTAGACAATAAAAGTGCTTAACCCCCACAAAAATCATAAGATGAAATTTGGTACATACCTTCGGGAAGATGTACATAACAACATATTAAAAGTCCTGAAATATCCGGTGACGGGTTTATCCGCCATACTGGAAAATGGCAGCTAGACCAGTTTTTTTAAGAAAGAAATATCTCGTTTCCACTGTAACTGCTGCAACTCAAGTTGTAATTGCAATAGAGAGACATTTTTTATCTCATACAAATTGCAAAGGATTAAGGTTGCAGACGATGTGTCACGCATATCAGTTCCATTCATGGGAGGGAAATAATGGGGAGATTTTTTTTTTCAAAAATAAAAAAAAGTCTACTTCCAATTATTTTCTTCAAATAGTTGGCAACCTTCTCGTCTGAGAACGTTAATGAAATTTAGAGAAGTATACAATAATATCAACAATATGTACGCAAAGTTTTATTTTGATACTAGGGATAGTAATGAAGTAAAAAAAAAAAGTTTTGTAGGTAGTGTAGCAGCCCGAGGCTCAACTTGCCCCTGATCTTAGGTAACCCGTGTAACACTCGTTTCCTCCTTCCGCTTCATGCTAATTTAACAATCGTAACATTTCACATTTAAAAGATGTTTACAACAACGTACCGAGTCTATATTCCCAATAACACGGGCTTTTGTAATGTCTTCATGTGCCTTAAAGAACGAACGCATGATGCTTTAGTGTGTCAAGTTATTGTTGATCTTACATACAAGTACTACTGTACGAGTACATACAGTAATATTCCTCCTACAGTATTCCTACTTGACTTGGTTTTGAACGTTTCTTTTCTTTTTTGGTACAATGTCTCGTATTCTTGAGTGCGAGACATCGAAAAGTGAAATCTCTTACATCGTATTGTATGGCCCCAAAACTATACATTTGCTGACGTATTAATTGCAACTAAAACCTATATTACTCACCATTATGGTGACATTCTAACAGTAATATTTGATGAATATAATTCAGACTGTACCAAAGGCATGGAGCGAATAAGGCGTTCTGTGAAGTTACATTCCCCGACTGTTATGTTTACTTCTTTAACAGTAGTTGTTACATCTCAAGAGAAGTTTCTGGCAAATCTCAAGAACAAATCTGAATTCATTAAAACACTTTCAAACCATCTCACTGCTGCTGGCATTAATGTTCTCCAAGTCTCTGGAGATGCAGATACCCAGATTGTGCATACAGCGATAGAACTCTCTCATAGTATCAGTTATCGAGGAAGTTATTGATCTGCTTGTTCTTTTGGACGCATTAGCAAGAAAAGAGAGAGATTCGTTAAACCTGGCAGAGGAAATGTTCCTTCGAAAGTCTACGGTTCTAGAAAGTTGCAGCACAATATTGGAAAATGAAGACACACTTATTATTTTTACACGCTATCACATGATGCGATACAACATCCGCCCCTTACCGTCAAGGAAAGAGAAAGGCCTATCAAATGCTCAAAAAACGTAGAGATCTACAAGAACAAGTCAGCATATTCTACCATGAAAATGCCACTTCTGAAGCTATCTCTGCTGCTGGTGAATCGTTTCTTCTTGCTTTGTACAGTGCTGAAATTTCAGTACTTACTTTGGATCAGTTGCGTTATCGGGCATTTATAAAAGCTATTGCGAAATGTCTAGTCACAAGTGAGATTCAGCTGGAAGCTTTACCACCTACCTACCAGTGCAGCAGCACATCAGCACTCATTGAGTGTTTATCATCAGGTACAGCTCTGGAAGAGTAGCAAACTGCCCCCACATCCTGAGGTTGGCAGAGGACTGAAACTTGTCTGGACCAGTCATGACAGAAAAAGCTCCAGCTTCGGAGACCCTGTTAACACTAATCTTTTGTAACTGTAGGGCAGGATGTGAACGCATATGTAGGTGCAGGAGAGCAGGTCTCATATGCACTTCAATGTGTGGACACTGTAATGGCAGTATCTGCAGGAATTCGTTTTATCAGGATTTCCTGATGACACTGAAAATATTGCAACATAAAATACAAAACGCAACGCAAACACTATTATGTTTTGTGTGTGTGTTCGCTGATTTGTGATATTTGACATGTAGTGCTCTTATTTACGTATTTTTTGTGCATATTTCATAATATATAAACCAATACAACTAACGCTATATGTACTATATATAATGAAAACTGCATTTAAAAAATGGTAAGCAGTGAGGTCAACAGAAACTTGACACACTAAAGCATCATACGTTTGTTCTTTAAGGCACATGAAGACATTGCAAAAGCCCATGTTATTGGGAATATAGACTCGGTACGTTGTTGTAAACATCTTAAATGTGAATTGTTACGATTGCTAAATTAGCATGAAGAGGAAGGAGGAAACGAGTGTTACACGGGTTGCCTAAGATCAGGGGCAAGTTGAGCCTCGGGCTGCTACACTACCTACAAAACTTGTTTTTACTCCATTACTATCCCTAGTATCAAAATAAAACTTTGCATACATATTGTTGATATTATTGTATACTTCTCTAAATTTCATTAACGTTCTCAGACGACAGTGTTGCCAACTATTTGAGGAAAATAATCGAGAGAAGGGATTTTTTTCTAATTTTTGGAAAATTCCCACCATCATTTCCTTCCCATGAATGGAACTGATATGCGTGTCGTTTGTAAGCTCAATTCTTTTGTAATTTGAATCAGATAAAAATGTCCCTCTATTGCAATTACAACTTGAGTTGCAACAGTTACAGTGGCAACCAGATATTTCTTTCTTAAAAAACTGGTTTAGCGGTCATTTTCCAATATGGCGGACAAACCCGTCACCGGATATTTCAGGACTTCGCCAGACAACGCTATACAGACAGAATTAAATACACCAAATTGAATTATGAGTATCATGCACATTACTTAGTTCAGTTAAATATACAGTGTTCCGTAAAGGTTGGGTAATATAATATTGTAAGACGAGAATGCTTGAAAAAGAAAATTTATACGTACATGCATTCAGAGATTGGTAGATGACTGAGAGGGTAAAAAGTGACTATTGGGATGACAATGTTACTCATCATCAGAGCACAAATTTTAAGAAGTTTTATCCATGTTACTTTCGTATAACGCGTGTCATTTCTCCATTACATATACATGCTCGAACACATACGACGCTCTTCGGAACGATATTGGCAACTGTCCGATCAGTGACGGCGTAAGGCGAGCTGGGGTCCGAGGCAAATGAACTTGATTGAGGCCCTTTCGCGAACACAATCGTGACCACAGAATGCCACTATTGACCGTAATATCCTACTTCCCTGTTATTCCGAGGCTCGCGGGAACTGGGAGTCTCGCGAAGTCACTTACTAACCAAGACGGAGAACTTCTTGTTCACTCGCTATAACCTATAGATGATAATATTCAGATTGTGGAGAGTCAAGCTTTTCAACCATCCGATTACAGCCAAACGCATAAGCAAGGGTGTTGAGACGGCATAGTTATTGCGTCTCTGATCACCATCGAGGTGCCCTACTGATCTATTTTAAGCGATTATTCACTTGGGTCGGCGACCGGCGTACAGTGGGACGAACATGGCGAAATTAAGATTAATGTAAAGCAATGATCTCCAACAAAAGATGACAGCACTACCTCCGTATATGTCTAATGTATCTTTATCGTTGCACGAAATTTCAATGCTGCTCCTACACATTTAAGCATAGAGAGTTCTCATAACCAATTCAAGAGCTTGATCAACGCCGATTTTTAGTTTTCGTTTTTACATTGTTGAAATCTCTTGATTGTTTTTGTGAATATTAAAAACCTATAGCAATGAAGCTCTTTCAACAATGAACAAAAAAGAAAATTAAAAATCAGCATTGATCGAATTAGTTGTGAACTTGAATTACTTATGAACTTTCTTCTCTGAAAGTCAGAACTCTCTAGACTTGAATTTGTAGGAGCAGCATTGAAATTTAGAGCAACGATAAAAAAAAAATAATAGACATATACGGAGGTAGTGCTGCCATCTTTTGTTGGAGATCGTTGTTTTACGTTAACCTTAATACCGTCTGAAAGCTGAGGAAATGTTAGTTCCATCTTGGTCAGGTGCTTATAGGTGTGCTATCTGCTTCGATTTCAAGTAGTATAAGGAATATAGCATATTTCATCTTGACAAAGCGCTGAAAAGCAGCTGTTTAACGGGTTGCTTATAGCACAGGAGGTTTCTTCATAAGTTCGGCTATCGTGACGTAAATTAAACGGGTTAATGAGGTCTTCCCAGGTACAAAACAAACAGTGTTTCTTTACGAAGATTTTATTAAGGGGGCCTCACGAAAATTATAAATAATGCATATTGACAAGTGTACTAAACTATAGACCAACAATAGACCCTAATCTTCCTTAATAATTTGTTGTATTTCCTTAGTTAACCTGTAAATAACATGAAAAATATTTATAGAATGTGTTATTATGTACGAGTATACGTATTTCAGTACCCGTAACACAAGTTATTTCGGGACGTTGGTTGAAATCCGCTCCCCAAAGGAAGCAAAGTTCCTCCAAAAGCATGCCTGAAAGAAACAGTGAAAATGTATGCTGTTGATGATATCAATACTAGCTTGCTTGTTTCTGAAGCAATTGTAATTGCTACGCGTTGTATAAATGTAATTACCATGTAATTACCAACACTATTAGAAAACGAAAGAAACATACTTCAAAGATCACGAAAACAAACGTAACCAAAAATGTGGAATAGATATGTGAAAAAACAGCGACTACCAATTATCTTTCCAAGCGCCCGTTTCAAAAAAGATCTTATCTATGTACAGTCACTTACAAAAGTAAATGGAGGTTGGAGTTTGTAGCGAGCTTCGTTTTTTCTCGCTACAAAACTTTTGTTTACATATGCCTCCACAAAATTTTAGATTCTGAGGGCTGATGATTGTATTGGAGATCTAGCAATAGGGGTAGACTGTAGCGCCATTTGGTGGTATCAGCGGTGGTTTCGGAAGGTTACCCCTCAGATCCAAGCTGGTAATGGACGTGGTTAGAATATGGAAAAATTAATTCTAGCTCGATTAAAAAAAGGCAGTAAAGTCCACGTGTTTCAGAATGTGAAAGCAAAGAGAAACGAGGAAGTTATTTTCAAGTATAGTTTGTGAAGTTTCTTGATAAGATTGGTTTGGTAAAAAATATAACGTCTGGTTTCGTTTTCCGATTGGAAGAAAGGAAGGAAAGTGAAAGTGAAATGAAGAACATGGTAAACAAAATTAAATAATTAAAGTGAAGGATAGCCATGATTTTATCAAGGAATATTTAAGGATAAAGTATTTAAAACTGTATAAGAATAACTGAACTAATCGTCTAAATAAAGCATGCGCAGAAATAATACTAATTTGTAAAATTGCTTTGCAGCTTGAAGAGGAGTAACTTTGGAAGTTGCGTTCTGCTAAACCAAGCTAATATTAAATTGAATCCGTGCTAAAACCAGATATCTAATAATTAAAAGCTTGTTGCAATTTAAACGTTACGCGGTGTTTGTACATTTGTAAAAAAAATATAATATTTTAAATAATGCAGGTTAACCTTTGGTGACGTCATGAGGTGGATGGTGTGATTCAAAGAGGAAATCAGTTTTAAGCATTCCTTGCAAACAGATATTAACTCTTGTTGCATTGTACTCGAGGTTTCGTAGGATATTGTCTTAGAATAATTTTTGGAAACTTGAAAAAGTCAGGTTGTCATTCTCAGGCGCTCCGAGGTGCGCGACAGGAATTTTTAACTGAGTGCTATTGTCACATTTAATACGTTTGTTCTGTTGTCTAGGTTTTTAATTTAAAGACATTCTATACGAAGGAGTTGTTCAAAGTCAGAGTTGATTGAGTTTTGTGAAAAATGTTTGCAAGAAAGTGTGGTAAGCTGTTGGTAATCTAGAGTGTGTGCCAGAAAAGTTGGCGGTATTAATTGACTGAAGGTGGAATTTTATCCTGGTTGGTTTGAAAAGCAAAATGTATGTGGTCTGGTAAAGTCAGGTTAGGCTGATGCATGTTTGGATTCTAAAAGTCGAGTTTCTGGTTTTCGGAAGATCTTTGGTGAGTTATATTTTGTTTGAGAGTGGGGTGATTGTAAAATTGTCAGTTTGGAGTTTTCTTCACTGATATTCAAAATGGATCGTAGCTGGCGTTGGCCTGGAATTTGATTACATTTGGTGTCCGGTTTGATTGAGATTTTGCCAAGGAAGCGTTTCTGGTGGAAGTTGGTTGACTTGAGGTTGGTTGGATTTTGGGATTGTTTTTATGGAAACTGTACAGCATGTGGAAAGAGTGATATCTTTTTTGGGTGAGTTACTGATTAGAAAGATAAACTACCCCCACGAATTTGGTCTTTTGCGAATTTTTTTTTTTTTTTTGTATCGAAATGAGTCACGGGTATGGTTTTTGTGTGCCAGTCGGATCAGTCAGGATTTGAACTCTTTGAATTGAAATTTTAGGTTGCTGTTCCCATTTGTTGGAGAAATTTGGAATTTTAGTTTGAAATTTTATATGTGCCAAATTAATAATGTATTTTTGAATAAAACTAATAATGTCGATGTTAATCTATTGTTTTTTAAATATGTCTTACGTCAAGTTTTGAAACTAAATAAACGGAATGTGTTGAAAAAACTGAAAATTAAATCAGAAATTTAATAAAGCGTTGCTTGTATCAAAATAATTGAATGATTTGAGTTAAACAAAGATATCTAATTATATTTCAGGGATTTTCCTGTTTTAAGAACTGAAAGTGCTTCTGAGTTGGAGTTAGTTGCTTGGATTGATCATCAATTGCCCGCCCCCTTTAAGTTTGATTAAAATTTTCTGAAATCCTTGTGCGGGTTATTCGCGGTTTACGTATTTAAACTCCGTAATTCTGAAATTTAAATTTGATTAGAAGGTAAACGGATGGGCAAAGTTCAATGGATGTCCTCGTTTCTCAAACGTGTTTAAAACTGATTTTGTGTAAGATTACTTGCCGTTGAGGAAACTATAACAATTAATTTAGAAAGTAAGTGATTGTTTACAGAACAGATTAATATTTTGTATTGTATCGAGTTACGTGTTGGTGGGATTACAGTCAGTAAGAGATATTAAAGTCAGGATAGTAAAAATTTTGTAAAGTAAGATCAGTGGTTCTGGTTGATTGTTTTCCCAGTTTTTATATTGAGTGTTGTCATAGAATTTAAGAAAATGAGTGGTAGGACATTCTTTTATTTAGTTTGAATTGCAAAATTGTAAAGTCTGTAATGAAATTGATGTAATAAATCAAAAGGTGTACGCTACTTTTCATTATTGAAATTAATTTTATCTTTGAATATGATTTGATTTATGAATATTTTTCTGAAGAATTTACAAACCTGAGAAAGCATTTCATTCATTATTCAGAAAAAAAAGCGATGTTCGCTACATTAGTTTTCTTCATGCTTGTGTCGCTTTAATTAATAGAAGTGCACTTGAAATCATTATGTGAATAGTAAATTTGATTTATTTACAAATTTTGGTTGCTAGTTCTGAGATTACAAATGACCAATCGGAGTTTGCTACAATTGGTGACATTGAGCAAAAGTGTTGATATTATTTGCATTTTTGAAACTTTGTTAGTTTAATAATTGATAGATGTATTTTATCTGTTTGAAACTTTGATGTTCTTCGGTTGTAATGAATATTACACACAAGAAAGTGAATGTTATTAATAAATTGATATTATTGGAGCCTAGAGTTTTGTTTAAGTTAAATTAGATTGTAATAATAGAAATTTAGCGCGTTATCAGTTCCATTTAACCTTATTAGAGTTATCTTGAGTGTGGACTTGTATTATGAATTCTCTGCTAGCTTCTGCTCACCGAAACAGAACCTGCTACTTTAAGTTATAAGAAATAATAGTTTTCCTCCAGGAAAATTGTTCCACTCTATGCCTAATAGTTAGACAACTTTCATGACAGTGCAAATATGCGTCAAAACATGACACGTCAGGATATTTATCCATTTGGAGAAAGAAAGAATGAGCCCTTCAGCATCTTTTAAAGAACCACGAGATAGATAGGCAGAAACTACATTCACATTGAATTCTAAGAGAATTCGAAGTAAAGGAAAATAATTATATGGACATCATGCAGGAATCGTCATTTTGCATTTTAACAAAATTTGTTTTGTTCAAACACACACATACACAGAGAGGGAAGAGGTAACGAGAAAGCGAAAGCGAGAGAGCAAGAAAGCATGGAGGAAGGCGGGGAAAGATCGAAAGAAGAGAGAAGACAAAAAAGAAATAAGTAAAGAAAATAGTGAAAGACGTACCTCCTTTCTTTCTCTCTCTCTCTTCCGTTTTTCTCCCTTGACGGGATGAATCTCTTTCTGTATTAATCGCGAGCATCACTTACAGCGCTTAATTCCTTGAAGAAAACAATTTGAAATCCAGGCAGGGGAACGAACCAAAAAGCTTTAGATTGAGAGTATCACATGGTGACCACTTAGCTGCACAGACCACAACAAATGTGTTTTTAAATCAGCCATTAAACTTGATACGATCAACGAGTTACTCCGTATACCATCTAATTAATCTTACAGATTAGCGTATACCTTCTGCTAAGATGCGTATACCATTTACTTTCGTTTCGTTGATTTATTTAATTAATTTGTCTGTTCCGGTGAGATTCCTAAGTTCAAATAGTTTTGGTTCCACTTGGTCCGGGAAAATTATGAGAAGAGGAAAGGGATATAACTACAGGATGTGGGTCAGTATATTATTTCTCTTTTCACTACAATAATACTTTTGTAGAAATCTGCACAATGTATATAGTCAATTTGAGTAGATATTTTGTGTGCAGGTCTTCAGTAATACGAGATTTGACTTATGTTTTAAAATCAAGGTAGAAGTTTGACTTTTATATGCAGTACGTCCCAGCAAAACATACTGAATAGGATTATAAAATGTGGAACAAGTAAGACTTACGTGTTGACTCCAAAGCCAAGGGATACAAGTGAGAGATGACGAATATAAAGAAGTAAGAGGGAATCTTTTACATACAATCCGAAATATATGTGACACAAAAATTTCATATTTTATGCAAAGAAACTTTGAATCTTAACAGATTGCGTGTTGTATTATACAAAGATTGCCTTGAACGTTTTTATTCGTTAATGTCATTTGTATCCCTTGGCTTCAGAGTCGACAATTCGACATAAATAATTGTAACAGAATTTGAAGTGGTATAGATGCTTTGTAGTTGTGCAGAAGTCGCAACAATCTTGTTTCTCAATCCCTCAATGCAACAAATTATGCATATAATTTCATTGTTATTGATTTTCACACTAGAATACAATTAGAGTATTTTGTTTTCTCTCTTGTTTTGTAGAAATTAACTTATTCCTTCCCTATATTTAATGGAAGCATGTTCTCTGTTTAAAGATTCATAACGTATACCCTGTGAACATTCTGGGACTACAGCAATGCACGCGTGAATGATATTTCGTAGCATTTTTAGGTAGCACATGTGCAGTGTAAATACAACTTCGAAATCTCCATTTGCAAGCTGCGATCGTGTGTAATTGGTTAAGGCGTCGTCTTGTTGAATATAAGAACTGGGATTTAAATCTCATCGGGTGCGAGTACTTTTTCTTTCAAAATATATTTCTATCTCTTCATATTTATTATTAACAATTGCTTTCTTGCCATTTTCGTAGATTATCCTAGATTAGTGACCATGGGTTAGAGTAGGTTAGGTAAGTTCAGGTTCAGTTATGTATCTTTACAATTTCGTTTCATTCTTTCAAAATATATTTCTATCTGTTCGTGCGAACCTGGCCTTACCCAACCTCCGATAGCGTATGGTGACTAAAAATGCAAGAAAACAATTATTAATAACAAATGTGAACACATCGTGATACATTTTGACAAAATGAATACTGGAGCACAGGAATAATCCTTAGACGGGAGTCACAAAACCTGTGGTAAGTGAAAAATTTAACGCAAATTCTACGACTACCCTAAGTTTGTAAAGTAAACTCGAATTCACAGAAGTCAGATATACCAAACGTACGGAAAACCATTGTGCGAATTAACAGGGGGATGAGGGGAAATTTCCCCCTTAACGTTTGCATGTGGGAACACGTATAATGCATAATATTCAAGTTGTCACGTTATTTTTATATCAAAAACATATCATCCCCCTGTAAAAATACCTTATTTCTCATGCTGTGGCAACCTTAAAGAGAATTTCCAGGTTTTGCCTCAACAAATACCGGGTGATAACATCAACTTAGGCAATGGCCGCACTCTTCTAGTACCGAGTGGACGTGGCTTAGTGGTACGCCTCGGGCATGAATATTTGTATGTGTGATTTTAACTTAATTCTAAGAATATCAGTCTATACAAGTTAAAAAGGTATATCAAATTGAACAAATAAAACCCGCTTAGGGTGAACAAAGTTCCAAAAAGGTTCTAGAGCGTTGGCTTAGCATTCGGAAAGTCCTGAGTCGATTCCAGCGGCCGACCATTTTAACTGAGGTTTTCCAAAATGTGTCCTCACCCATACGAGGCAAACGCTGTGATGGTGTCTATAAAATAGGCCCTGACCGTTTATCTTCCAACACACTCTCCCAATCCTATCCCGGCTTGATCTTCAGATACCTAAAGGCCTTAAAATATTTTAAAAAAAATCCTTCCAGGATCCTTTTAGCCCGCTTAAACGAGATAAATAAATTCACACACGCACACAAATCATATACTATGGATGTGAATATATTGCTTTATTGGGTGTCAGGAATGGTAAGGTACCTCCCGCTCATTCTTCATTGCCAATTATCAGTGGTAGAGCATTGGCGTAGAATTCAGAAGGTCGTGGGTTCGATGCCAGCGGCCGACCATCCTGACTGAGGATTTTCCATATTTTCCTCAGTCACACCAGGCAAATATCGAGTTTGCACCTGCAACATAGACCCTGGCCGACAACTTCCCCAATTATTTCCCCTTACCTATCTCTGCCTAAAGGCCATAAATAAAATTCAAATTCATTGTCAAATGAAAGTACGTAATGTTAATTACAGGACATATAGATTAAATAAATTTTAATATACCATGGTAGAAGAAACTCACACATAGAAGCAGAAATGTTATTTGAAAATAGTAGTATTTGAAAAATAAATAATAAAATTTGAAGAATAGAAAATTGTGTTATTACGGTTTTAACTCATGAATCCAATTTTCTTTTTTAAAATGGATTCATCAGGGTTTGAACTCGCAACCCCATGCACGAGAGGTTAACACGGTAACCACCAAGCCACCGAGACTTCTTTATTCTCACAATGACAACACAGGATTCATGGAAAACTATCGATGTTCTCCGAGTCCCCGATATTTTCCGTGTGAAAGCTTTGGCTTTATATACTTAAAAAATAAAAGCTGAGCAAAACATTAAGTTTTAATTTAAAAAATAAAACAAAACGTCTAACAGTTTCATCAACTAACTACTTGGCTTGATCAGACACACAAAATTACATAAACAAGACAACTTCTAACGAGGCAGCTATCTGGTTTATGTTGGTTCTTGGCAGTAAATCCCATACCGTCCACACAAACTGAATTTTTAATTAACAACATTCACTGATTCCCGTCCACCCTCTACTACATTTATGCACACCCCAACGTAGGTTTCCTCCTCTGCTTGACATTTTTCGTTTCCAATGTAGTGGAACCACAACTATTTGGCCGTAGGAATCTCACTGGAAAAGGCAAATTAAATAAATAAACGAAACGAAAGTAAATGGTATACGCATCTTAGCAGAAGGTATACGCTAATGTGCAAGAATGATTAGAGGGTACACGGTGTAATTCGCTGACAGTATCGAGTTTAATGGCTGATTTAACAACACATTTGTTATGGTCTGTGCAGCTAAGTGGTCACCGTGTGAGACTCTCATTCCCAAGGTTCTTGGTTCGATTCCCTGCCTGGATTTCAAATTATTTTCTTCAAGGAATTAAGCACTGTAAGAGAAATTCGCGATTGCAACTGAAAGAGATTTACACCATCGAGGGAGAAAAACGGAAGAGAGAGAGAGGGGGGGTCAGGGGGGAAAGACGCAGACTGTGTATCCTGAAGCGTTAAATTTTCATTTATTTCCATGTCTTCCACTATACTTTTTACCTCTTCCTTTCCTGTCTTTTCTCTTTTTTCAGTCTTTCCCTACCTTCATCCATGCTTTCTCACTCTCTCGCTTTCGCTATCTCTTTCTCTCTCTCTCTACCTCTCCCTTTCTGTGTGTGTGTGTTTGAACAAGACAAGTTTTGTTCAAATACAAAATGACGATTCCTGCATGATGTCCATATAATTATTTTCCTTTACTTTGAATTCTCTTATAACTTAATGTGAATGTAATTTCTGCCTATCTATCTCGTAGTTCTTTTAAAGATGCTGAAGGACTCATTTTTTCTTTCTCCAAATGGAGGAATATTCTGGTATGTCATGTTTTGGCGCATATTTGTACGGTCATGTTGATTGTCTAACCATTAGCCGTACAGTGAAACAATTCTTCTTTAGGAAAGAACTATTATTTCTTATATGTCCATCCACCATTTACTTTTATAAGTGGTTGGACCGTAATGTTAAGAAACTGACACGAGCACTTGTTATACACTTCTAATTTCTAATCACTAGGGAAAATTTGCAGATATGAATATCTTTAAAATAGCGGAGAAGGTAGTACTTTACCAATATTTTGCTTTTGCAAAATAATATTGGAGAAGATAAAATTAGATACAACTCTTACTATTAATTATTTTTTTTTTACTTTATTATAAAATTAAAATTGATCTGAAGACTTCTGGAATCGCAAAATCTTACTAGTGTGTTCGAAAGTAATAAAACGAACTCAACAATGCCAATATCTCAATTTCAATTTTTTTTTTTTTGCAGAAGGACCCTTTGGAAATGGACGCCTGACTTGTAGCTTCTGAAGTAATTTGTCAGGTATGCTGTGCGTGGACGGCTAGGAAAATACATCGCTTGTACTTCTTGTAATTAAATATAAGTCACATTGCGCATTTGTAAACCGTAGTAAATTTACAATTTCTGCACAATACCTCAGAGCTAATGAGGAGTTCAATAATCACTTCTGAAAGATTTATATACCTTTTTGGATGTAAGAACTCATGTAAGAAATGATATGATTTTTTGCACCTTTAATGCCTGTAATGAGTCTAATCCATTACTTTTTGCACCTTAATGCCATGCAAGCTCCCTTTCCACTACTTCGTTACTACTTTTAACCAATTCTTCACTTCTCCGCTATCTTTGATTGACAAAAAGTGCGGATTCGATAGGCAGCATCACCAAGTATTTTGCGCTCGCAACGCGTTTTTTCTCACGTTTGGGAAGGTTTTTTGCTGACGATTGCAGCTAGTGGCAACTAAATGTTGGATGCCCTGAAGGTATTTATCCTAAACGTTATCTTAACGAAAAATCAGAGCTTGGCCTCTCTTGGCTTTTTTATGTGTCTCGATTAATTTTGGAAAATCATCCAAAATTTTACATTAGCTTTTCGATGTCGTAATAATAGTACATATTATTACATAAATGTTAGGATACAGCTCTCAACTACATTAAAGATATGATTGTACTATAGCCGAAGAAGAAAACTTACAATATCTATTAGACATTTAACTACAGTATAAGAAGATTTTCGAGTTTATTTTTCATAATTGAATTTTGGAATTTTATCCCAGTGTTTTCGATTTCGTTCCACTGTGCAGCAGCCAACCCCTCAACATTTGGGCCCCGGGACGGTCTCTCCCCGCCCTTGCGCCGCTACCGTGTCCGATCGATATTACGCGATTTTCAAACAGTAATAATATTTCTCTAAACTTAATAATTTAATCTGCCAAGCGTTTTTTGCACGTTTTTGGATGAAAGTAAAGCACGTTTCTCATGTTTCAGGAATAGCTTTGAATGTCGATATATCATACCACGCCAATGTAGATCGTTGTTTAGTCAGAACGGCCAACTATGGTCGATATCCACGTTATTGGCCCAGTATAGACCCGATATAAGTCGTTGTGCTGCGTAGGAAGGAAATGGACAAAAATATTACTAAAAATTAACGAATTCAATTCAACATGTTCCGACAATTCAGTGGAAAAATCATTACACAAGATTTTAGTACTAATAGAGAAAATTAAGGTGAATAACATTTGCAATAGAGTGTAGGGTTCGCTTCGATTCGTTCCAAAGATTGCTGCAGTCTCTATTCTGATTAGTGTCTAGTGTAGACTCTAAAACGTTTGAATTATATCTTTCGATTTTTCTCCCCGAGTAGAGCCTAACACCTTTTAGACGTAACTGCTAACTGTCACAAGCAGAGAGATATTCGTTCAAGGAATAGAAAATGAAACTACATTATATTGTAAAAAAATACTAACCTTATGTCCTCTATTAACTCTAAAATTGTATTTAAAAATTAATATAGCGTTACTGTGTATAAATTGCAGTCTTGTGGACGTATTTTTTAAAAAAGGAAGAACGTATGTAAATATTCTTGTTTAAAAGGAATTCATTCAGCTTATTATTTTATGCAGAATCAAGATTAATGTGATGTAAATGTTACATTCGATATTCTAATTTTCAAACTTAAAACTAATTTTCAAAGTAAACCAGCCTTATGGTAAAATATAGTTACTAAATCGAATATTTTAAGCGATTTATAAATGAAACCCCAGTTTTCGGGTGAGAAAATATGATTTTGAGAAAAACTTGTTTTAACTCAAATAAATGTTTCTCCTTACATTGAATTTTTTTTCACATGCTCATCCCATAGGCTTACCTAGCACAAAAGTTTGATCTTCAACGTGCGATGGCTCGATGTGAGAAAGTTGGATCATCTTGTGGAAATCCTAGTCTTATACTTACCAGATTTAGCGCCCTGCTATTTGTTCCTCTTTCCGAAGATAAAAATGAAACTCAGAGAACGAAGAATCGAGACAGTGTATTTGGAGGCAATAATGACGGTGTAGGCCAGCGGTTCTCAAAGTGTGCTCCGCGGAGCCCTAGGGCTTCGTGAAGGCTCCACCGGGGCTCCGCGACACTGTCCGTGAAAAAATCATGGTATCAACAGCAAAGATTCTCACGTAACCAGTGAACTGCTTCTCTTTTGACTGTAGACTGTACATTCTATAGATATTTCATTCAAATCCTGTATTAATGGTACTCAGCGATATTTTCCAACTTCAGAAAAGTAAAAGTTATATCGACTCAATCTGATTTTCAATGCATCCATTTAATCTTTGAAAATAGCAAGTAGATAGAAAACATCACCACAATGAGAATGTGACGATGGTAAGAGCGTAACGAATTTCTCCAAGCATCAGTATTAGTATTGGCTGGAAACATACTCGCTAATATCTCTTTCAATTTTAACAGTAGGGAAACGATGAATGCGGTTTACTGCAAAGTACAAGATCAAACTGAGACACAGTTTGTTCACTCGGAAAGTACTCTCGAGACAACGGATATACGATTTTTTCAGGAAGCACGTGCCATCTATAAGTTGGGTGTTCCTTTTTGTTGTGTTGCTTGTCACTAGTACCCTTCAATCTAGTTGCCAAGATATTTAGGTAAATTCCCATATTTTTAAAGCTAAGTTATGGATCGGAAGAATCACCAACACCGACATACGCGCGCACAGGGAGGAGACATCCCAAACTGTTATGGGTTTATTGCTTCACCAAGCATTTGGGTCCGTTTTCGTGTCCTGTGTAGTGACAATTTCTTGACCTTTTCAGAAACCTAACTCTTTCGCGAAGTTTGTCAATGGTTCTGGAAGCAATGAAATACCACCAGATCCCAAATTTAACACAAAAGACTATTAAAATTCTACTCTGTGTCTATGCGAGACTGGGTTTTCAACCTGTTTCCACAGATCCTAAGTATCTACACCAGACTGGATGATGAACCTGACATGCGACTTCAAACCTCTTCCATAAAGGCAGACGCAAAAGAATTTTGCACAGGTAGTAAACAACTGCATTTGTCGCGTTGAGATGATTAAATAAATTTTATATATCAGAAAATATCGTCGTGTATTTGTATATTTTCTTTGTTTCTTTCATGATTATCCGAAGATAGTAAAGTATTAGAAAAACTGAAAGTGTTACTTTTACTGCTGATTGAGATCACTTTCTCTCTCAAATGAACTTACCAACTGGGTATGCGTTGTTTTGTCTTTTATTTTCTGGACTGAACTAGCAACTTTTGCCTAACCGTCACATCTAAGGGATGACGTCCCTACTTAAACACTCTAGAGACTGGGATGTAGTGGTCCGTGCCTTAATTGAGACACAATCAGAAAATTCGTCTGATCAAATGAGAAGAAAACTGGAAAACCTGTCAGGATGACCGTCAGCACGGTTCGATCTCGTGTGCCTCGAAAGTTTTAACAGACATTTTTTTTTCAGCTTGTTTAACACTATACTCTCTCTTGCATGGGGTAAGTTGTATTTCTCAGAGACAGCACTCGTAGTCAGTATAAAACAAAAAATAAATAATATTGCTGATTGACTCTCTGTTGCGTCACGAAGAAACCCGTAGGAATGGTCCAAATACGGGCTACCTTACCTACCTACATCTTCATCTTAAGAGTTTCCTTCTCGTAGAACACAGTACTTGGAATTTCACTAGTAGGTCCTTTTCATATTTCAGCAGTTCGAGTTATAAAGAAAAAAGTCAGCAATCCACTTAGAAAACGAGGAAGTCCTACTGTTATAATGGATAACCCATACTAAGAAACAATTATGGCTTCCTTGGAAAAGCAGGAATCTAGTAAATGTAAGAAGACATGATCTTTTCGTTAAGCTGAGCAAAGAGCTGAACAATTAAAAAATGAAATATACCCGAATGGAAAAGGAAACAGGGAACTTTAAAATTCACAAGACAAGAATCAGATTCAGAAGAATCCATGATGATGTTTCCTAATCTAGATGTTTCCTTGTGATGATGAAGATAGTTACTTTGATACACTAGATGCACAAGAAAATCCAGATGATGAAGATACGATTTGTATATTCTGCGACAGGATATTCTCTGAACACAATGAGACCTATGGGTTATGTGTATCATGTGTTCAAGGTGAGCACATAAAGAATGCGCTGATGCAGAAAAGGAGGACTATCTCTGACTTTTGTTAATATACATTTATCATCACTCTTGAACATTATTTTGAACTGTTAAAATTTCATCTTAATTATTTATGGTAGCTTTAAAGGGTGATCCATATTTAGACGAGTGTTTCAAAAGTCAAGATTATCACATGTGTGTAAAATATGTGTTTAATTTCATAGTCGTGGGCTTCTAATCTAAATTTGCAACTACATTATAGAGAACCATATCTCAGACACATTTCCAGTTGTTGTTTAGTACATTCCTTGGAACATTTTTGAGATATTCGACAAATAAAAGTGGTAGCCCGTATTTGGACCTTCTCCTCTATGTGAACAAAATCTTTTGCATTGTCTAGTCTAACAAAATATGTTTGACTCCGCAGCTTCGTATTTGCGTAAAAAGGGCTCCGTGTCCAAAAAGGACTGACTGGTATAGCCAAAGAACCACTGGTACTACCAAGTACGGTAAGGCTACTTTTTAGCAATGCCTGCTCGAGAATACAGATTGTCTAAATATTTTACACTGTAATAAATTCCATATGTGTTAGTATACTGTAAAATTTTAATAAATTCCATATGTGTTACTATATTGTAAAATTATTTTATAAGTTCTTAATAATTATAAGTAAGGAATTACCATTTCTAGATACTCTGACACGTTTAATGGCCTGCGTTAATACGTCTGTGTAGTCACTGCACTCACTCATGCCAATACAAATTCCTATATTAAATAGAAATAAAAAAGAAATGAGTTCAAGTGTATTTAAACATACAAAGTATTCCATTGGTAAGTTTCATTTATTTAACTTAATTGACTAGTTTCATTTTCAAAATCTATAAGCGCACTATAGTTTTACTGAACACACCTTGTATCATCTAATCAAGAAAACACGTGCCCTACAAATACCAAAATTATACCTTTTTAATTAGAATACTATCCCAGTAGCACACACGTTTTGATTAAACGTTGATAAAGCCTTTTATTGTCCGCCTTTTCAACGGTCGTATACAAACACAAAATGTTGATTTAACGTTGATTCAACAGTTTTTGGTTGTATACAACCGTTGAAAAGACGGACATTAAACGGTTTTATCAACGTTGAATTAACGTGTGTGCTACTGGAGTTATATGGTGATACGATTGATGATTTCATATCTTCATTTCTAATGCAAGAAATAAGAGGGTGCATTTTGAACGTTTGTTAAAAATTGGTACTTATTGACACTTTTCTTTGATTCAAACACGGTAGCACTGTTCCGAGTGAGTCATAATTATGTTAACACTTATGGTACACTCTAAATACAGTACCCGCTATTCAAAGAACCCATTAATTTAACAGGTACCTGGTACCTAAGAGTTAGAAGTTATCACGTGCTATTATTCTGCTCATAGCCTAATTTCAACTTTAAAGCTTTGATACAACAGGTAAGTAATTAAATACATAAAAAAGAATAAGAAAAACTATTATTGTGATTCCATAAGTACTTTAACACCAACATTCCTGGGAGCTCCAAAGGAAGCTAACTACGATTCCGAGAGGGTGCTGGGTTCAATTCCGAAGCTAAAACTATTGAACTTTGAAATCCAAGATAGCGCCAGCGGGTAATGTTATAATTGCTAAATGTAATCAGATTTTCCTGAAATTTTATATATGGGGGATTGAAGGGGCCCTGAGTTCATTTCCGAGATCAAAAACATACAATTTTGAAATCCAAGTTAAGAATCATAAGAATTACGTTAAATTTCATATGTGGGGGTTTTAAGCGGTGATGTGCGCAATTCCGAAGCTAAAATTATTGAACTTGGAAATTGAAGAGGGCGCCAGCGCAAAATGTATCATAATTGTTAAATATAATCAGATTTTGGTTAAATTTTATATGTAGGGGTTTGAAGGGGCCCGGAGTTCATTTCCCAGGCACAAATCATACACTTTCGAAATGTAAGATGGCGGCAGCGCGAAATGAAATAATTGTTAAAAATCATAAGAATTTCGTGAACTTTCATATGTGGGGGTTTAAAGAGGTGCTCAATTCAGAAGCTAAAATTACTGAACTTTGAAATACAAGATGGCGGCAGCGCGAAATGTAATAATTTTTAATATAATCAGAAGTTCGTAAAATTTCATATATGTGGGGGTTTCAAGGGGACCTGAGTTCAATTCCAAATCTAAAACTATTGAAATTTGAAATCCGAGATGGCGCCAGCGCGAGATGTCATAATTGTTAAATATCATCAGAAGTTCGTGAAATGTTATATGTGGGGGGTTGAAGGGGCCCTGAGTTCATTTCCGAGGTCAAAAACATTACAGTTTTGAAATGGAAGATGGTGGCAGCGCGAAATATAATAACTGTTAAAAATCATCAGAATTTCGTGAAATTTCATATGTGGGGGTTTGAAGGGGTGATGATTTCAGTTCCGAAACTAAAATTATTGAAATTGATCTTTGAAATCCAATATGGCGCCAGCGCGAAATGTCATAATTGTTAAATTTCAAAATTTTGTGAAATTTTATATGTTGGAGTTTGAAGGGATCCTGAGTTCATTTCGCAGGCACATATCATACACTTTTCAAATACAAGATGGCGGCAGCGCGAAATGAAATAATCGTTAAAAATCATCAGAATTTCGTGAAATTTCATATGTGGGGATTTGAAGGTGTGATCAGTTCAATTCCGAAACTAATTATTGAACTTTGAAATCTAAGTTCCCCTTGAGCAAAAGCCACCACTTGTGGATCAGGCCACTGGTTGGCAAATAGGTGGGCGTCGATCTCTATGACATGCCAGTAGACCGACAGTGGCCAATCCGCTGTTTGATCCAACATTTTATTGCTTTTTCTCCTGAAATACTATAAACAGGAATCTTTTGTGATAATAACTGCCAACTCCAATGGTTAGGGAATCAAAGTAAAATTTATCATTCTTGTGGTGAAATGTTTTATGATTGCAGATGGGCCTTGTTCAATTGCCACCACTGAAACCACTAGCAGTAGGCGATGGGGAGTTAACAGAAATTGTTGGCAAGTTGGTAGTCATATCGCACATGCGCATTAACGTAGTTGAGTCGTTTCCTAGTTCATTCATATTGGAATACATGTTTTTGAAAAAAAAAAAAAAAAAAAAAAAAGGAATTCAAATATAATAGTTCAGTTCAAAGTGTTAATAGAAGGAAAATATACATAACAAAGAAAGAAGGAAATTATTATTTATTCTTATTCTTTATGATGGTGAAATGACACGTCTGGATTTGTTTCACTTTGTTCTAGACTGCCTGTAACTACAAATACCATAAAAAGCCGTGATTAGGGACTATCGTGTTGACCTACCAACGACGAGTGCGGAAGGTAACTTGGTTCGAACCACACATCAGCGGTTTGGTAATTTACTGTTGAAAAATTAACACCGTATATCATGATAAAAGCGACGGATAAAATGAAACTAAATTTGTATACCAATATACAGCAACCATGCTACTTTTTTGGCCAGTAGTAATAAGTGTAGAGGTGTATAGACGGGTCACGAGTAGCACAGAGTGGGGTCTATCTCCTTCCCCAGCTTTTAGCAACTAGGTGGCAAACAGAAGTTCCTTTTTTACAAATTTAATCGGTGGGTCACTATTTTTTCCCACCGATGGCCCAACTGTTCCCTACCGTTGGCCGATTTCGGCCCACCGGCGATTTGCTGAAAGGGTTGGCGCCAGCGTGGTGAAATTTTATATATGAGAGTTTTAAGGGGCCCTGAGTTCATTTCCGAAGCACAAAATATACAATTTCGAAATGCAAGATGGCGGCAGTCCGAAATGTCATAGTTGTTAAAAATCATCAGAATTTTCTGAAATTTCATATGTGCTTAGTTCAATTCAAAAGCTAAAATGATTGAACTTTGAAATCCAAGATGGTGACAGCGCGAAATGTCGTAATTGTTAAAAAATCATCAGAATTTCGTGAAATTTATTATGTGGGGGTTTAAAGTGGTGCTTAATTCAATTCCCAAGTTAAAATTATTGAGCTTTGAAATCGAAGATGTGCCAGCGCGAAATGTCAATTGTTGAATATCATCAGATTTTCATGAAATTTTACGTGTGGGGATTTGAAGAAGTCCTGAGTTCATTTTCCGGGGCACAAAACATAAAGTTTTGAAATCCAAGATGGCGGCAGCCCCAAATGTCATAAATGTTAAAAATGATCAGAATTTCGTGATGTTTCATATGTCGGAGTTTAAAGGAGTGCTTAGTCCATTTCCGAAGCTAAAATTATTGAGCTTTTAAATCCAAGATAGCGGCAGCGCGAAATATATTTTTGAAGTTATGATTTTCATATATTTTATATCTAGAGAGTTTTAAGGGTCCTGCGTTCGATTTCTAGGGTAACAGTGCACAATATTCAAATCCAAGATAATGCCAGCCCGAAATTTCATATTTAAAAGATCAACTGATTTTCGTGAACTTCTCGCTAGTAGCTCAAAATATTTCGACCAACGTTGATTTTCCGTTGTGTATCGTTGAAAAACGGTTGGCCCAACGTAGTCGATGTCTCCCAATTTCTAACCAACAATTTCTCAACTGCATTTAAAAGTTTTTTTTTCAACTTTGGTTAGAAAACTGCAACAAACTGATTTAACGAAAAATTGTTGTTGTCCGAACGTTGTAAAAAAACATTTTCAAAGTAACCAATTACTAACGATTATTCATCCATGTGTGCTATTGTTTAACATTTGGACTTCAAAAGGGCTTTAATTTCGATTCTCAGAACAAGAATGTTAAAATTTGAAATAAAAAATTACTGGCGCCCAAAATATCGTAATTGTTAAGAATAAGATTTTTGTGAAAATTGATATCTGGGAGTTTCAAAATGTGCTAAGTACAATTCAAATGTCAAAAATGTTAATATTTAAAATTATATGGACGGCAGCCCAACGTATAATAATGTATAAAACTCATATGTGATAATTTCAGCAGCTGCTCTAAATATGATAATCTTCGTGTAATTACTAAATAGAAGTTCAATGGGTGCTAAGTTCAACTCCGAGTTTTATATTATTAAATTTGGAATCCAAGACGGCGGCAGCCCAACATTTGAAAATTTGAAAAAATATGTTGTTTTTTTCAACTCTACATAATTTACGGTTAGTTTCATATCAAATAAAGAACCCGCATCTAGTTGGATGGAGACTTTCCAACGGTGTGAATTTTCATCACTGTGCCTATTATCTGTATACAGAGTAATTTAAAATTGATTGCCATAAATAGAATGACGAATTCCTCACACCGAAGTAAGAAAAATATATTTTTGAAGAAATTAGAAACCATAGTATCATTTAAATTACAAACGTCTAAATCTAACGCTTATGTTTAGAAAATAAGGCTCAATTGATTAAATAGGAAAATGAAAGAAATTTCTTTGAAGAAATGTGTTAATATTTGTAGTTCTAGAGATAGAGACGTAATTTAAAAACACTATTAAAAGTATCCTCTATGCTCAGGATTTGAATATATATATTGCTGTTCCACTCTACTGGAAAAATATTGTGAATTCCTCGTTGACTTTGAAAAGATCGTAATTTAGGTTTGATTTCAAATCACCCTTTACCGTATATAGAGAGTGCTTCTGAAAATCTGTAACAGGGCCATAACTCAGCTCCTAGTGTACATAAATCTTTGAATTAAAAAAAATGATCATACCAAAGTGCATGTCCGGAATCACACGGCCTCTGAAATCAAGAACGTCTCGAAAATACCTCCATGGGGGCCAACTTCAAAATTTGAAATAGCAGCAGGGATTGACTTTGTCCCATTGGAAAAAGCGCTAAATTCTGAACAACTTTGAGAGGAAAAGCTTTTTAATAGCTCATACCGTTTAGCAACTAGAAGTCCTAATTGGTAGTCAAAATTAACATGGTGTAAAGGGTATTCAGGACATTTCGGATGCTGTAACTCAAAAGGAATAGTAAATAAAGGTTCCAAATTAAAGTGAAATACTAAATGGAATATGCGGAATCAAGCTGTGAAGCTTTGGAAAACAGGGGCGTCGCGGGAATACTGTTACGGGAAAAACTTCAAAATTTTAATTAGAAACAATGGTCGATTTTGCTTTCTTTGAAACAAACACAAAATTTAGAACAACTGAGACCACGGTAGCTCAGTTGGTAGAGCGCTCACCTCTGGTGCTAGGGGTCGTCGGATAGATCCTTACTCATGCCAGGTGGACTTTGTGGTGGACAAAAACCGTGTGCGTGGGTTTCTCGGGGTGCTCCCGTTTGCTCCCACTTTCTTCATTCCACCAATTCATCCCATCATCATCCATATGACCTGAGCCGTAGTTGCCTAAAGGCCTTAATAAATTCAAAAATTTAGAACAACTTTCAGAGGAAATATTTTTAAATACCTTTAGTTAGCTACTTCATAAGTTAACTGTTGACCTAATAATTAACTCTTATAATTACCAAACGTTACCAGACATTAAACAATGTTTCCTCTGAAAATTGTTCAAAACTTCATGTTTGTTTGAAAGAGAGCAAATTAAACTATGATTTTTATTTAAAAATTTCAAGTTGTCCCCTTCCCCCCGTCCCACGTAACAGTATTCCCTGGACACCCATGGTTTCGAAAATTTCGCCGTTTTATTCCGCGTATCCCATTTAGTATTTCACTTTAGTTTGGAACCTTTATTTACTATTGTCTTTGAATTTATTTTTAAGGCCTTTAGGCAACTATTGCTCAGTTGCCAAATGGTATGAGTTTTCGAAAAGTGTTTCCTCTAAAAGTTGTTCAAAATTTAGCGCCTGTTTCAACGAGAGCAGAATCAACATCTGTTGCTATATAAAACTTTGATGTTGTCCCCCGTAGAAGTATTCCCGAGACGCTCCTGATTTCAGAATCATCACCGTGTGATTTCGCACATGAACTTTGGTGTGAACATTTTTGTTTCACAGATTTCTGTGCATTAGGAGCTGAGTTATGGCTATGTTACGGATTTCCAGAACCACTTTCTATATATCGGGATTTTACTATTTATGTAGAGTATATCCATATCGCTGGCTAATTTTCCGTAAACTTTGCATGTTCGTATAAAATTGAAGGTAAGTTTAAAGAAAAAATAGGTTTTTCTTTGGCTAGGTAAGAGAATATTACGCTTTATAAACAATGCAACAGAGTGCGGATGTATTCAAATCAGTTCGCTACCAGGTAGACATAGGTTAAAATGAAATATAAACATTCATTTCCACAGTTGACGAGTTGAGCGACACGTGTTATCTATTCCATGAGCAAACCCTGCTGACGCTGTCGCACTACAGATGTTGAAAAAAACTTTATTGTTATATGGGCCAGTCTAGTAACTTTGGACTTCGGCCCGTCACGATTCACCTTTAGCTGTTAAAATCCACACCCATGCCCCTGCCGAGACACGAACCCGGGACCTTCAAGTCGATGGCCTACCATCGCAGACCACTCGTCCACCCGGCCGGCTACAGATGTTGAAGATCGGGTGCCGCCAAACGCGCTTTATAATGTCAGCTTAGTAGTGGATGGGCAGAGACTTCTGCCATTTCGGCTTAGAGTTCGTAAACAATGTAGAAATATGTTGAAAGTGTCGATTTGGGTTATTTTGACCAATCCTCGTATACATATGAGCCAAATTTTGATTTCGGACGTACGTTCTTCGGACGTCCAATCTATGTTCTTCGTCTTGTCAAATAAGGATGTTGTGCAGTTTTGTTGAGATAGATATGTTCAAAATTGTTGGTTTGCAATATTTTGACCAACCCTCGTATATATGGGTCAAAATTTTGGTATCCGATGTATTCTATGTTCTTCGTGTAGTCAAATTAGGAAGTTGTGCCAATTTTGTTGAGATATGTTGAAAATTGTGGATTTGCGATATTTTGACCAACCCTCGTATATATGAGTCAAAATTCTGGTTTCGAGCGTACTCTATGCTCTTCGTGTAGTAAAATTAGGAAGTTGTGCAAAGTTTTGTTGAGATATGTTGACAATTGTGGATTTGCGATATTTTGACCAGCCCTCCAATATATGGGTCAAAATTTTTGTATCGGACGTACTCTATGTTCTTCGTGTAGTCAAATTGGGAAGTTGTGCATAGTTATGTTTGCAAATTTTGGATTTGCGATTTTTTAACCAACCCTCGTATATATGGGTCAAAATCGTGGTTTCGTATACAGTCTATCTCAGTTCAAATGTGAAAGCCTATAAAGGTTTTGTTAGATAACCCAGCATTATTATTTGGTTGGTTGGCAACACTGAACCTCCTTTAACCAGTTACAGGAAGATAAAGACATAAATGTAATCTGATGACGTAATTCGAGCAGGAGCTCCGCTTCATCGGACACACTCTCTGATGGTGGATGTTTTCATGGGTAACATATCCCTTCTATTAATATGATGAGTACCTTCTTGAGTACGACTTCACTGTACCTATAAAAGCTTTACTTTTTTTCAAACCTTCTGTAGTACCCATTAATTCATGAGTACATGTCATGAATACATTGTGTACCTATAATTCTTGTCGGTACATTCAATTGAATAGTGGGTACAAAATGCCAGGTTTGTACCCACAATGTCTGAGAAGCAGTGGCGAATCCAAGATTTGGTTTAGAGAGACGGTTCTTTGCCTTCCAGTTCTTGGGAGGGAACAGATTAATAGAAACAAAAACGAAGGTAAAATATGAATCTCTTGGTCCGTCACTGCCTCTGAAAGATAGGCAGTATTGACGGGTACAGGGATTCATATTTTACCTTCGTTTTTTTTCTATTATTCTGTTCCCTCCCAAGAACTGGGAGGCAAAGAACCTCCCCTCTAAACCCAACCCTGGATTCGCCACTCCTCTCAAAATTGGAATTCCCAATTCAGAGGTACAGTTTTTAGGGTGTAACGCCTCAACCTGCTTCCCACTGTTATTGGCACAATAATGGAAGCGGTTAAGTGTTGTATCTAAAGCGTTGAGACAGAAATCTCTTGGAAAGATTAGACAACAGCCGTAATTCTTTTCTTTAGCTCATCGATAGTGCACTTTCTGCTGTATATTCTTTCTCTGACCATTCCACCCCACCCCCCACTCCACAACAAATAACCACACGAATATTGTGGGACAATGGCGAAACCAGAGATCAGTTAACAGAGGGAATCTCCCCAACGTGACGATCTGCACCCAAGGTAATGACAGTGGCGCAATCACAGGGTGAGCAGGAGGGGCATTGCCCCCTCCAACTCTGTCAGATACAGATTTTTCTGGGGGCAAGAGGGGGCAAACATAGGCTACATGTTACTTCTGAGCCTCAACATTTAACGCTAAAACAACTCTGAATTTTCGTTATACATGTTTTCATTCATTGTTTTAGTAATTATATATAGTTGAGAGCGTTTAAAAAAAATATATATTTTTTCTTCAACCAGTGTTTATTTCCGTCTCATTTTTTTCATAAGTCAAGAGTGCGATTTCTTTGATTCCTCATAGCATTGTTAAGCACAAGGAAGCCAAAGGAAAAAAAATAGTCTACTGTTCAAATAAAAAAAAATGAATATACATATATATTTTAAAAATGTTTTATTATTCTCACCAATACAGAGACGAAAAAAGGAAATTGCTCAATCTTTCACATTTAATCCACTAGATTAAACTTATTTTGATTGTAGCGCATAAACTTCTGCCAATCTGCCTGGAACAGTGGGTAGCAGTTAACTGGCTTGGAATATGTTCAGTCCTCATTCAAGTTCTCAACATTTCTTATTTGATTTGAGTGAGTTTAGTTTAGACTTTGATGAAGCGACAGCAAACATTGTTTGAGCTATTAAAATTTTAAAGATAGAAAGATGAAGAATGGACAGATTTGCAGACCGAAACGATGGAAACAAGTAAGTACTAGTTCAATTTGTATAGCTGCCAATCAAATGTGTATTCAGTCCAGTGTATCCATGGACGCTGGCAATGGGAAACAGAGAGGGGGACATTCATTGCCTTGCCCTACCTGGATTTTTGAAATTGTAAAATTGTATAGGCTGTTGCCAGGGACGGCGCCAGGGGGGAACGTGGCCCCTAAATTTTTCCTCGGTCCCCTTCTTGTGTCTCTCAGAAATTGTAGATGACATGTAATATTTTGTATTATGTTTGAAATGGCCCCCAACCCACTCTTATGCCCCTCCTGTGCCCCCCTCCCCAACTGTGGGAAGTTAGCGCCATTCCTGCGCGCACAAGTGCTTTTGTGTTACACAACATTTCAATGCAGCTAATTTTCATGGAGTTGTCGATACTTTTGTTTTCCAATTATAATCCTTTATTTTTTATAAGGGTTACAATAACTTTAATTTGTGCATCTTTTGTCCCTTCTGAAAAAAATCCTGTGGTCGTGCCAGTGGCGTGGTGAAAAGTTCGCTCCCCTCTCAAAAACAGAATATGAGGCCCCCGCAATATCTGAGTAAGGGGCCCCAGTCCAATCTTAGCACATTAACCTTAGAGGAAAGGGAGCCCCCAAAACGGATGCCCCCCAGCAACGCGGAGGCTATCATTACGCTCTTTGGTCGTGAATGTGTGTTTCTGACAATGTTCTCTCTGTGATATGTTTGTCAGTCGCATCAGTAGCTTAAAACAATTGGGTTAAACAAAGCTTAGTTTTAACAGCGAACAACACCCTCATGGGCCGAGTTACGGAGGAATGGAGGTATTTACTCCCTACTTTCTGAAGAAAAATAAAAATTTCCTAAAAAATTCTAAAAAAAAAAAAACTCTCAAAGACGAGTTTTATGTTAGCTTATAAAAAGTTTCCCGCGGGAGAACCCCCGAAAGGTGTCCCCCCCAGGAGACAAACTCAACATCGTTTATGCACATACTCTAACAGGTTCGCAGTAACGGAGGGGAGAGACAGGGGTACCTTTTGAAGAAGGTGGGTAGTAGGCTACTTACTATACCTTGTATCATGCGGAGATGACGTGGGTCAAAGAATAGATGAGCCATAGCCTACAATGACCCACGACTCACTATGACCCACCACCTCCTCGAGCTTTCTTAAACCACGACCTACCGTAATTCAATCTTCAACCACCATACATAATGTGACCCCACGCTTGACCCACGACCCACCATCTACTATCACTAATTGGACCCTCAACCCACTGAAAGTGTCTTTCGGCCCATAACAAACGCGTCCTCACAGTCCCATTTTCTTTCCATACACAGGGAGCTTAAAACTTTAGTTAGGAAAATTTATTTGACCCACGTCTCCTGACCTACTCCATCTCTGGTCACGGCGGGTAGTGTGTCACCGTGGATAAGTTTTCTTAAGTGACGTTCTAATCTAGAACCTGTGGTCCCTGGATGGAGAAGAAAATGGGATATCTGAGCCCTGAGGTCATTTATCATGGGCCAATAGAGGCCCTCAGTGGGTTGAGGGCCGAATTAGTTATGGTGGGTCGTGGATCACAGTTAATGATGCTTGAAGATTGAATTCAGGTAGGTCATGAGCTAAGAACACTCTAGCAGGTAGTGGGTCACGGCGGGTAGTATGTCACTTATTCTTTGACTAACGCCATCTCTGGTATCATGAAGGGGAAAGGGAACAATTTCCCTCCATATGTTTTTTCTTTGGAAATATTAGTTCATTGATGTCTATAACCTCTAATTTGCTCATTCACCGCCACTGCCTTGTACCCCTCCTAAAAAAAAACTACTTTCTACTCTTATTCTGACACATCGTTATTTCTAAGCTTAAATATATTCATTTATAACAGAAGCAGCTTCAAATGTCTCCTTTTCTTAAAAACAATTTCAAGAGTCTTTGACGACTATTTCTTTCTTTCTTCGCTCGCCGCAATAGCAATTTCTTTTGGTTCGCCGATACAGCATTGTTAAGCAAAAGCAATTCATAATGAAAACAGAGTGTAGAAAGAGGGCACTTTTTTTTTTTAGGTAAATGCGAAAAACAAAAATATTTTTAAAAAAATCTTCGCCAAATGCTAGTTACAGAACTGTTAACACAACTTTAGATTTACACCACTAGAGGATGGAATTGTTCCGTGCAGAAGTTAGTTAAGCAAGATGGAACAATACCTAATTAGAGGCGGAGACAGGTGGGATCACTCCCCCTCCAACAGAATGTGGATTTTCTTTGTATTTCAAAAGTAAAATAAAACTCATCCCATAGTTTTAAAATAAATAAAATAAATAAATATTAAATAAATAATAAAATCTCTTGGTATTTTCAACCTTGTGCACCCCCTTCCTCCCATACATACACACCCAAAGCCTGGATTAGCTCCTGTAATAGCGAATAGATGGTGTGTTCTCGTTTATTTTTCCAGAAATCATTATATTGTTTGAATTTGTTTGTTTGTGTGCGCTGTATATGAGAACATTTTGACGAATAATGAAGCAGCAACAAACTCTACTCGAAGTGTTACAACATAAGGTAAACGAAAAAAGGACGAAGATTCCAATCGAGTATGTGACTGAGAAATTGTCCAAGAAGACTAACAAGTCAACTAGGTCTATGGATAATAAATAGATCAATTCATATGTCTTGTAATATGTCCAGTGACATCGAATGGGTGCTGCACTGTAAAAAATCGGTGGCAAACAGATTGCTGCCGAATGTTGTAAATTTTACTACGATTTTTTTTACAGTGTAAAACTTGGGAGATGGCTAGGGGGGCAAAATTTTACCATTATAGATTTAGTATTAAGAGTACAGTATATAGTGCGACGGTAAGAGCTTGGAGGCAACTGCCCTCCAACCTCACCCCCTGAATCATTGCTAGTGGTCAATATGTGATTAGATCTAGTGTATTTTAGGACAGGTTAAATTCAATGCTTAAACATGGCTTAAAGTTTTAGTTGTTAAAAAAAAAAACCTCCCTGGCACGAAGCTCCGAAGGGCTGAAGTCAAACAGCTGGCCCCAGTACCCTTCGAAACAACGACAAAATTTTATTTTTTGAAGTTAAGAAGAAAATGCTATATTTTGATCACATGTTGAAATTCGGTAACTATTCGAATCTAATGATGAGAAACTCATATATATACGACAGAGTAAGCAATATTTCCATTTACAATAGCTTATTCACATCTAACGTTAATGCTTAATTGGGTAAAGTTCATTTTGTGCTTACAAATTTGTTCATAATATATATATATATATATATATATATATGTATGTATGTATGTATGTATACATGTATTTACAAGTGCAGATCCAAGGAAGTTAAAGGGCTGTCGCCACCTTTACACTGGATAAAATGAGACTTCATCGAAGTGTACACTAGATAAAATGGAACCCTTTAACAAAATCCTGGATCTCCGTATATATATATATATATATATATATCTATCCCCATCAATGAAACAGACACTTGCCCCCCCCCCAAAAAAAACGAAAATTTGTGGTTGCGCCACTGGGTAATGACATCCATGTTTTGGAATAAGGACGGAATTGTGTTTGTGGATTACCAAGAAAGGTGTGGACCAGTGTCACAGCAACTCATTACACACCACTGTTTAACAAGAAACATCAGGAAAATTTGATGGAGAGTGAAGTTTTGCAAGGAAACACGCCAGCACATAATGCCTCCATTACAATACAGAAAATTGGTCGATATTAAGTTTGAAATCGCGAAAACTCACCTTATGTACTTGATCTAGCATCAAGTGACTATAATGTTTCCCAATCTTAAGAGCCGATCGAGTGTGGTCTGAGGCGTTAAACAGGCGTCTCAAAAGTTGCAGGCTTGAATCCCTCCAGAGGGGTATGGATATCTAGGTTTTAACAAGCACTGCCATTGCACTCATTAATTCGTGACGGACCGAAGTCAAAAGTTACTAAAATGGCTCATGCATAAGTTTACGAAAGATTTACACAATCTTACGAAGGACTTGAAGGGCACGCATTTTCTGCCAATGCAAAGATGTGGTAGCAGTCGCAAACCAGTGGTTTCAGGCGCAACCATGAATGTTTTCCCTGGGATAATGGAAGTTGCAGCAAACGTGTCGCGAGTACGGTCTTCGAAAGGGATGTGTTCAATAACTGGTAAATGTCCTTCCTCTACTTTTACATGTGAGCAAAATATCACAGACGAACTCGATTTCTTATAACGGTAAATAAAATAAATATTTCGTTATAAATGATAAACGTTGCATTAAAATAAAATTCTGTAGCTGGAAGTTGATTTACCTCAATAGGGTGCTGCATATTAGATGTAATGTTCTACAGTTTCATTTTTCGAGTGACAGTGCAATATATAGTAATTCTGACCTGACTCGAAAATAAAGTTCCTTTGACAAGTGGGACAATATAATGCAAGATTATAAAATCAAGCCGAAAACGTTTAAACAAGGTTAAATCAATCGATCTAGTTTACAAGAATCAAGACTGAAATAGCCTTGACAAGACAAGAAAGAAGAACATAATGTACTTCTTAAAAAATAAAGACCTTGACCTTGGTGGAAATGGAGTCGAGGACACTTTGCACACCAATGCGATGCTGTATTCACTATACCATGGAACCACACTCCCTAGCTCGCTTTCCAAACGCTATATTTAGTTCATTAGACACCTGTAATAAAAGGATGGGATTTGGCTAAGAATAGCTTACGCGAACAATCCTGGCACGTGGTAGGACTTCAGCGTACTGTGAGACGACAGCGATAGCGCAACGAAACCAAATAGATTTAACCAAATAAATTTAAAATAAATTTCAAGTTTCCCAAGCTTTCTCGCATAATTACTTGTTCTAACAAGCTTCAATTACGTTAGTTATAACTAGCAGCAATGTTTCTCAAACAAGCCCCTTGTATTGTTCCAGGAAATTTGTTTCATGCTTGTTTATCAAGTTCAACACAATATTGAGTGTGACAAGCTCAAAGTAAGTGACTGGCTGTTGAAACCTTGTTGAAAGCTGTCATGCTACCTGGGACGTCACATTATTGAATATTTGGTATTCTCTTTTGATTTTAAACAATGAGTATGAAACACAAAGTACAATGTTGCAACCTTAGCATACTATAAGTTAAAAGCGGAGAACCGGAATTTTAACGTTTAAACTGTAATAATATTGAGTTTTGCAACACTGCGTTCTATGCTTCATATATTTTATCCCTGGAGAATACCAACTATCAAACAAACTGACGTAGTTTCATTTGAAAATTCCACGTTATAGCAAATTAACAACACTGACAACTTGATGACATCACATTTTAATTCCTTTGATCCAGCCATCTCCCGAAAACTAGGATTTAGTTTAATGCATTCTTTCCAATTAATTGCGAAATATTCATTATCTTTAAAGCTGTAAGAAATCAACTTTAAACTCTAAATTAGAAAATGGAGACGAAATTTTTTGTGCCCGGAATACTCTCCCAAGTTATTGCCCTTAGGTACAGAGGATGGAGGACTCACTTTATGCAGCGGAAAACATAACATGTTTCTCGTTGGGAAACTGGAAATGTACGGGGTTATGCCTAAGAAAAGTAACAGCACATAGAATAACTTTACTCCACCCCTCTTTGCTATTTGAAATATTTGAGTTACCCCCACCTACGCCCGTCAGGGAAGATATATTTCTTGTAGGGATCCTGGAACCTTCCGTAGGTTAATGCATAAAAAGTGCAATACTACATAGAATAACTTTACTAGAGGAGTATTTTTTCAACTTCTATTCTTCTTTCAACTCTTACAGCCTGAACGAAAATAGTAATAACATAATTATTTTAGAAATTTGACCCCCACCATTTTTAATTGGGGCAATATATCGATCCCGGAGTTGATCCAGATTTTTCTTTTCTTAAGACCATTCAAACGAGTAGCACACATGCGTGTTTCCAACGTTGATTTTAGGTTCATTTCGTTGATTAACCGTTATCGGTTGAAAAAAAAACTTTTACTTTTAAATCATAGTTCAACAAAGACGTCATTGCGTTGATAAAACGTCAATACGAGGTGTATTCAATATGTTATTTTCAACTATGGTATAATAGATTTTGTTTAATGTATTTTTTACTAATGTTATGTCCAGAAATATAATTAAAAGCTAATTGAATTACATAAACTAATTTTGGTGTTCTCATATGCACGTTGAAAACAGTTTGAATTTTAAACTATATTTCAACGAAGTTAGAAATTCGTTGATACGACGTTAATGTGACGTACTTTCAACTATCATTCATATCATGTCCTAGATTTCGTTTTACACTTGTATTTCTAAGTTAATTACTTAAACATTACAATTAAAAGCAAATAGAATGAAAATAACTATATTTTTCATGTTTTCATTTGCACGTTCAAAACAGGTTGAATTTTAAACTATATTACAACGAACATTTACTTTCAACGATATAGTAAAAGAGTAGTGGTCTCTCCAGGAGGATTCTTGAATAAGTGGTCAACGCGTCGAGCTATCAACGAGAATTGCAGAAGGTTCCTGTGTTCGAACCCCACAGCAGCCGCTTGGATTATTTACTGTTGGAAAATTAACGCTGTATATCGTGATAAAAGCAACGGATAAAATGAAACTAAATGTATATATATACCAGTCAACAGCATTCATGCTCTGTTTTGGCCAGTTAAACCCATTTCTTCATCGTTTTTTCTCAACCATTATACAACGTCGAATAAACCGTTGAGCAGGCGAACATTTCGGTACATTTCCAACGTTAACATAACGTTTTGGTACTAACGTTTAATCCACGTACATTCAACGTTTGTATGCTACAGGGGACTCAATCCCTTTTGCAATTTAAAATTTTTAGTTGCTCCCTGGGGGAAAGGGTCAAAGGACATTCTTTAAGGCAAAATTATTAGCCATTCAAAATAATGGAATACATGTTTCAGCATTTTCTGATATTCCCATTCGTTCTGGAGATACACGGGTGGAGACAGACGTTATGGACATCCTGTATAATAACGAGACATTTATTTACCTTGAAATTCATTTTGAAATGATTAAGCATTTAATTTAAGGAAATTTATAGCATACAATTCCCCCCCCCCCCCTAGTTTTGTTACTTTTGCACAATGGCTAGTATTTAAAATAGGCCAACATCCAAATTTTAGGTGACATTTTCGGAGATGATGGCTCAGCCAGTGATGATAAATCATATTTATGATTTTTTTCATAGTCAATGGCCGCTCTGACGAAAACAGTGAATATAACTTTTTCTGTAGAGAATTTAACTGTCTACAAGTTTCATGAAGAACAGTTTTCACGTGTACACTCTATATCGCAGTTTATGAAAAAAAAATCTTAGATGGCGGCCGTTCCACAGTTTTACACTTTGAGGAAATTCCAGAGTTTCAGTCAGAAAGCCAAAGAGAACATTCGTGCGATTTCCCTTGCTTCCATGATGTTGTTTCTAAAATGACTGTTACTAAAACGAATTACAAATTCCTAAAATGTCTGAGATATCAGAAAGATGGGATGGTTTTCAACGAGACAACTGAAAGCAGGACAAATCAGCATCCAGCTCAACTATTAAGCCAGACACAGAACATGGTTATCAAAAGCAGGACAAATGGCCACCTTAAGTGCCTATTTTGACCAAGTCAATCAGTCCGTGGTGCTACTCTAGCTCTTAGCACGTATTTTCATCCTACAACTTCGTTAGTGATAATTTTGTGTTTATAACATATTCCAAAAGCGCAAATTAAGTGTTCTCATACGTTTCAGGTAGACTTCAAGCGCATGAATAGAAGTGCAAACGGAGAGAATTACGCCTTTGGTATGTATTGTAAAAGTGATATACTGTAGATGTGTCCAACAGTTGGGAAAGTGATATTAGCAAACACATGGAAACAAAGCGGGTCGTGGGTAGAGCGCTTAGGTGGTCGTCGGTTTAGTCCCCGTTCAAGCCATGTGGGCTTTGTGGTGGACAAACACCGAGTGCGTGGGTTTTCACGGAGCTTTCCCGTTCTCTCCTACTTTTTTTTATTCCACCAATTTATCTCATCATCATCCACATCCGACCTGAGCCAAAGTTGCCTAAAGGCTTTAAAAATTAAATTCAAAATTTAAAATGTAAAAAAAGCGCGAAACTTTGCTTGGAAGTTCAAATTTGGAAACTCTAATTATTTGTTACCTTAACCAATCTACTTATCGTTTAGAAATTACAACGAAAGGTTTGTTTTTAAAATAAATATTCCCGTATCTTATTGCATTCAGTTTCATTTCGCTTGATCAAGTATCAAGCTTTTTAACTATTTCCCAGTGGGCACCCTAATTATAGGCGCAATGTTCTGTAATAAAACATTCATATTGTATTTAATGACTCATTACAAATTTCATAATAATTGTGCCTGCAAATCATTCACGTTCGAATTAAAACTCTGCTTACTTCATTTACTTACAGTACTTTCGGTCCACAAAGCCTGCCTTCTTTGTATACTAGCTTACGAAGCACTCTGGCTCACTCATATTGTGTGAAAAGTACTGAATGCAGGATGACAAACAGCGACGGGAATGGATCAATGATAACGAGGAGAAAAAGAACACGTTGTCATGCACTAACGAAGGTCACTTGAATAACGTCACAGCACGAAACTTCTACTGACTCATTATGGCGCAATTTCCCTTCCGTAGTTGTTTCATTTTGATTATCTAGACACAACGCAGTCAAGGGCGAACCTAAAGGGGTGTATGGGGGGTGTAAACCCCCCACTGAAAAGCCATCGGCAAATTCGGGTTTTTGAAGGATTTCATATTGAAATTTTGGAAAATGGAATGCAAACAAACATTACGTTATTACGTTTATATCAGATCACGTTGGTATTAATCAAGAATTATTTAAGTTATAGTTCGGTCCAGCCGTATAGAACCGTTATTCGCCAAATTTTCTGCCAGTTCGGGAAATACATTACATTTTAGGAACCGTTTCATTTCTTAATATACACTGTGAAACAGTTCGGTAAATCCACATATTTGTCGGGATTAACTAGGACCATTTAAGATTAGATTACTTCTGTAGTATTGAAGCCGAGGAGCATAAAATTAACTAATCTGTATTCCATAGTTAAACCCGAATCAGAAACGTTCGGTTTGATTCGTCAAATATACCGTATATCTAGCACAACAATAAAAAATTCCTTTCGGTAGGCCTACAGGCTGAGGTAGATCTCGAAGGTTTTTTTTTATTTTCAAAAATTCAAATCTCGCCTTATATGAGAGCTATCGAGAAACTATATATTGATTTATAGATTATTCATCAAGAGCTGTTCAACAATACCTCACAGATGCATATATATATATATATACGCTTTGCTTCGCTGGGAGCGCTGCCCCCCAGACCACCGTAGGGGGTTCGGCCCCAACTTCAGTGTTTTTGAGAGGATGCGCCTCCTTTACGTTTACCAAAATCTCCCAGCAGCACTACACCACCATGGTGTCCATCTGCACCCTCCCACGGGGCGCTGAGCCCTCAAAGGGGAGGTTTTCCCCATTTATTGTAACCTACTCTTGGTCATACACATTCAGAGAAAATTTCATTTCTCTACCTTCAATGATTTGGAAATTGGGTTTTTGGGGCGGCCATTTTGGATCCAATTTGACGACTTTTTGAAAGTTTTCTTATATTGTCGTGACCTACTTTTGATGGTACATATTCAAGTAAAATTTCATTTATCCAGATCAAACGGTGTGCAAAATGGGATTTTGGGCGGTCATTTTGGATCCAAGATGGCAACTTTTCCCAAATGTTGTAATATTTCCCTAAACTACTCGTCATAATGCACTCTTATGCCAAATTTCGTAGCTCTAGCTTGAACGGTGTGGAAAATGGATTTTTAGGTCCGCCATTTTGGATCCAAATGGCGTCTTTGGGTACATTATGTAATATTTTAGTAACATACAAGTGATAATGTAGCGTGTTACCAAATTTGATATTTCTAGCTGCAGCCGTTTAGGCTGTGTATTCTATACAAGAATGGGTTCGACGGCCATTTTGGATCCAAGATGGCGACTTTTTCAACATTTCGTAACATTTTCTTGAACTACTAGTGACAATACACCTTTATGCCAAACGATATGGAAAATAGATTTCTTGCTTCCGCCATTTTTGATCCAAGATATCGTCTTTGAACTCATCAGGTAACATTTTCATAATCAAATAGTGATGTTGTACCTTTATGCTAAATTTGATTTCAATAGCCCCAGCGGTTTAGGCTGTGTATTCTATACAACAATGGGTTCGGCGGCCATTTTGGATCCAAGATGGCGACCGATTTTGCTTAATAACGAACTTAACCGAGCTATTAAGTCTAGAAACAACATATAAAAATTTGGTTAAAATATCTTCAAAATTGTGGCCGCTAGCGTGTTAATATATATATACTTTGATATCGTACCGATCTCAATAGGTGATTTTTCTTCGAAATCTACCTAAAAATAAGACTGTAGAATCGCTATTTGTAGAGTCAATTCGGCAAATGAACATTTTGTTGTTAAAAATCCCCACTATAAAAAATCCTTTCTATACGATAAATAAACGCTGATTATTTTGTGGAATAGAATATGTTTATCACAGTATAAAGGTACTGAAAACATCAAGCCGTTCTGTTGCACCAGAGACGAAATTACTAAAAAAATTATTAAGTCGCATTGGTACCGTCTCACAGTGCGGCCGATTCCAAAGAAGCTGGCCAAAAGTAGAAACCGCAAGTGAATTATCTCAAAATCTGTACTCGTGGATTTTGGGTCTCTGATTACGAATCTGAAGTCAGAATTGCAAATGAAACCCCCTTCATCTCCTATTGACAATCCCTATTCGTGAAACTGCCTGTAGACCTCTATATCATGTTACAATCAAGATGAATAACATGTTCATGGTTTTTTTGGTCGCTGATTACAAACTTGAAGTCAGAGTTGCAATATTTAACTCCCTTAACATTTTATCGAATACTTAAATGATAGTTGCTTTTAATGAAATATGATGATAGTGTTTTTTTACTAATTGAATCCTGATTGGATTTTGGGCGGCCATTTTGAATCAAAGATGGCAACTTTTTCAACATATTGTAATAATTACCTAAACTACTCGTGATGGTACACCTTTATGAAAAATTTCGTTTGTCTAGCTCAAACGGAGTGGACAATGGATTTTTCGGTCCGCCATTTAGGATCTAAGATGGCGTCTTTCCAAACATTTTGCAATATCATCTTTACCTACTAGTGATCATGTACATTTATAACTAATTTGGTGTTTCTAGCTCCTGCGGTTTAGGCTCTACATTCTATACAACAATACGTTTGGTAGCCATTTTCGATCCAAGATGGCGATTTTTCAACATGTAATATTTTCCTAAACTACTCGTGATAATACACATTTGTGCCAAATTTCATAGCTCTAGCTCTAACGGCGTGGAAAATGGATTTTCGGGTCCCCATTTTGAAACGATTGAATAACAAACAAGGGCAACTTCGGGCAGATTTTTCTTGTTTTATATTGAAGAAAATACATTTGACTATAATTTAGAATAAGTCTGACAGCGGAGCAACACGGAGCAACATAACTTTTTAATAACATATCGTATCGTATTTTAACGCTTTCAATTAATAAAAATCAATAACAATTATAGTTTCACTAATAATTTATATTTGATAAATTATTATTTCGTAACTTTTTTTATATATTCTACGTACTTTCAGACGTTGATTCCATTTTATTTGATTATGATCTACTTCAATCTAAAGTTTTTATACAACTTTCAACACGCGCGTCGTTTACTGCCTCAGTAACACATACGATGCCAATCGGACAAAGGTAGCTTTGCGACTACTATTCTGGAACAAATAAGGGGAAATAAACACTTTCATAAGTAATTTCTGGCAATTACAGATGTACTTTAGCCAACTCAACATGAAAAAATCCCTAACTAGTACTTTTTTTTTACTTTTGGCCGGCATTTTTGTAATCGGCCACATTGTGCGTCTGTCAGACGAACGATTTGTATTTAATGTTATTAATATTTCAACAGATAAATATTTTATTTAATTATTTTCAATTTTCCATGTAATTCCATCGTAGTTATTTCTTCTGAAGCAGTAAACAATATTATTTACTTGCCTTTCTTTCACGTAAAGAAACGCTCGTTTCTTAGGAAATAACGTTAGAAAATGATTGTTTTTGTTTCAACGGTTGCTTATTTTTCTCTTGCACAGAGCCCCATTTTGCATAGGGCTGATACTGCATGGAACGAGCAGGGATCGAACCGACGACCCCAAGCACCAGAGGTGAACGTTCTACCATTGCGCCACGGGGCAGGGACTCTAAACCGGGTCGTTCAGTTCCTGGTTATGTATTCTGACCACTAAACTACCGCAACCCAACCCAACCGGTACCTGGGAGACTTCGGTTCGAGCCCAAATGATAACGATAGTTTTCCTGTGTATTTTCTCAGAGAAAATCTCACTCAAGGTCTTTGTGTATAAACAAACATATCAAGTTTACTTACAAGTTTTTATTTATAATATTATATAATCACATATATACGTGTACGTTTCTGTATAGCTTACTACCTTACAGTGCTTTCCTTGTATTCGTGTACTGGGATATACTTTATGGAGGAAACTA
This sequence comes from Lepisma saccharinum, assembly GCA_022664845.1. Lineage (NCBI taxonomy): Eukaryota > Metazoa > Arthropoda > Insecta > Zygentoma > Lepismatidae > Lepisma > Lepisma saccharinum. The sequence goes on along the minus strand of JAGDQP010000599.1, from coordinate 79,784 downwards.
GCAGTTGTTCTTGACGGTTTAGTTTAGTGACAATGGTTGTTGTATACACGTATATAGAGGAGAAGGTCCAAATATGGGCTATGGTCCAAATACGGGCTAGTAGGCGTTTTAGACTTGTATATGCTTGTGCAGTACTGATGACTGGTGACAAAAGTGTGAAACAAATCCCAAAGGACGAAGGTGGTGGCGGAATTCAGTTAGCGACAAAGAGTTGGATGTGATTGATTTATTCGGATGTTGTGCCTGGTTTCAACAGTGGGAAAGTTTTATCAGACATTTCTATTTCAGCTTTTTAAACACAATAAAACCAAGTATGAAATGTTTTATAAGGTAAGTTGTATTTCTCAGACAGCACTCGTAGTCAGTATAAACAAAGAATAAATAATATTGCGTATTGACTTCTGTTGCGTCACGAAGCAACCCCTATGAATGGTCTAAACACGGGCTATCTTGCCAGCTACATCTTCATCTTAAGAGTTTTCTTCTCGTAGAACACAGCATTTGGAATTTCAAACCTAGTATGTCCTTTTCATATGTCAGCAGTTCCTATCGTAAAGAAAAAAGTCATCACTCAACTTAGAAAACGAGGAAATGCTACTGTTATAACTGATAACCCATACTAAGAAACAGTTAAGGCTTCCTTGGAAAAGTAGGAATTTAGTAAATGTAACAAGACATTAGTTCTTCAGTTGGGCAAAGAGCTGAACAATTAAAAAAAATGAATAAAATATACCTGAACAGAAAATAAAATAAGGAACTTTAAAATTCACAAGACAAGAATCAGATTCAGAAGAATCCAGGATGATGTTTTATGATTTAGATCCTTGTGATGATGAAGATATTTACTTTGATACGCCAGCTGCACAAGAAAAGGTGAAGATAGGAATTGTATATTTTGCGACATTATATTCTCTGAACAGACACGGAGACCTATGGATTATGTGTATCATGTGTTCAAGGTGACCATATAAAGATTGCACTGGTGCTGAAAAGAAGAACTATCTCTGACTTTTGTAAATATACACTTATCATCACTATATTACTCTTGAACATTATTTTGAACTTAAAATTTCTTCTTAATTATTTAAGGTAACTTGAAAGGATAGTCCATATTTAAACCAGTGTTTCGAAAGTCAAGATTATGGCATCTCTGTAAAATGTGTGTTTAATATCATAGTCATGGGTTTCTAATCTATATTTGCCACTACATTATAAAGTAAACATATCTGACATATTTTCGGTTGTTGTTTAGTACATTCCTTGCAACATTTTGGAGATATTCGAAAAATAAAAGTGGTAGCCATATTTGGACCTTCTCCTCTACTTGGATTTCGTTTATTGTCTTCATAATCATGATTATACTCACTCCTGTTTTTACTACGTTTCAAGAGAATTCGTCTTTATGTGCAATTTGTATTTTATTCTGCTGCGGCGCGATTCAAACTTGGACTCGCGATTTGTAGTCCGTCTCTCTTCCGGGTTCGAATTCCGCTGCAGACAATTTTAAAAATATTACAAACTGTACCCAAAGACGAGAAATAAAAAGACCTATTTTGAGAACCTAGTAGAAACACGGGTATAGCATGTAGAAACAGGGTGTAACAGATTTCGCCCGACAAGCTTGAAGAGACGACAATGGCTTAGTGGCCGGAGTGGAAATTCAGCTGCGTTTCGGAGCGACAAGCTGGTGAAAATCTGGGAAAATGAACTTAAGAGCTTCATATTTCCAATATCATAAACAGCAGAGCTAATGCGGCATGGCATCTCAAAGACTTAAAAAATGGTATATACAAAATTTATATTCTAAAAATTTAAAATGGGTGCGCAGGGACTGTTCAAGAGAAGTAGAGGATTGTCAGAAATTCTCTAAAGATAGGTCAAAATGAGCATAGATAAGAAGATTTTCCGTGTGAGTGGAAATAACATACGTAATCACGACTATCTCTCTCATTAATGATAAACACACGAACTTTATTGATGTGTGTATTTCTTAATCCTATTTGTTATGCAAGGATGCATTTTTCGTTAAGAATTTACCATTGTCCAAGGAAGATTGAAGTTGTTGTGTGTTCGAGAATAGTCTGGCCAAAAACTTATGGAACAGCGTGTACCCAAGAAAAAAATTGCCCCTGAAGACAATATTTAATAATGCCTATCAACGAAGGCATGAAGTTTTAGTTCACGGTGGTCAAAGAATAAAGGTACTACATGTTGCTGCAAAGTAAAGGTACAACATGTGCTCGTACTTTGGGAAGACAAGGTTTGGCATTTCGTGGCGGAGACGATGATTGTAATGAAAACTTTCAACAGCTCGTTCAGCTTATGTCGAGGCATTGTAATGCAATTTAAAAGTGGCTTCATGACCGGAATTTGTGACCATATCATGTATCTTACTTAGGAGGGAAATCCCATAATTAATTCATTGAGTTGCTGGCAACAGAAACAAGAAAAACAATTATTGATGAACTGAAAAAGGGAGAAATGTTTTCAGTTATGGCAGATTCAACGCCTGATATTTCTAACAAAGACTGTCTTTCTGTTGTTGTTCGTTATGTTGATGAGGAAGGTAAGGCTAAGGAGCGACTTTTTGAAGTTGTTGAACTTTCTGACAAAACTGGTGCGGGAATTGCAAAAAATATTAAAAAATCCAATGTTCTTGTAAGTATTGATCTATATTTGAACTACATAGCATTTCAGTTTTATGATTGTACCAGCGCAATGTCAGGAGAAAACAAAGGATCACAGAGAAAGTTAGCTGAAACTGTAGATCGTGAAATCCATTACATGCCTTGTCAGGAACACAGACTTAACACATTTCTGGATCATAGTTGTGATGCAAGTGATTTCTTGGTGATTATTGGTGATTTTTTCAGTGTACTTGAAAATTTGTATGTATTTTTTTACATCATGTAAAAAACGTTTTAATTTCTTAAATCCAAATCTGAAGCAGCACTTCATTTCCGTATCCTTGCAAAGACCCGCTGGTCAGGGGAAGCCGAATAAATCAAAGCTCTCTGGGTATCACTGAATGAAGTCGCTAAGATTCTCAATAAAATATCTACATTTAGTCAGCTTTAGACTATAGTAACGCAAAATCCACAGCGCTTGGTCTCAGCAAGAAATTGTTGTCTTTTGACTTCATTGTTTCAATAATGCTTTTGAAAAATATTTTGTATAAGGTTAAGATTTTAACACAAACTTGAAGAGAAGGAATTAAATATTCTTGAGGCATTCGTTCTCATTGAGAGAACCATAAAATCATTGGAGGATAATTATCAGGAATGATACTGAAGGAATGAAAAATCTGATTTTGAATGCAATTTCGTATGCAGACTCTTTGGGTGTTGATGCTGAAATTGACTTCAATTGCCATCATCGTCGTCGTGTTGGGTCTAAACGCCTGGATGGCAATGCTGAGTCGCAAGCTTATCATATGCTGGAGTGTTTCTATTGAAAGGAATTTATAGCAGTGTAAGGTACGTTACTTATCCAAGGAAAATCTGAAGAAGTGCATAGAAATAATCAAACCTCTTTTCTCAATTTTCAGTACACCTATATAGAGAGAAAATATTAATATTAGTCGTATAGGAGGAACAGTTTCTTTATATCCAACAGCTGTTCAGTTTGATACTTTTGCAGTGCTATCGGAGTTGGAAATACTCAGTGATCAGTGCGTGAGTGAAGTATCATTATGAGTCGCCTTGTTCTTACAGACCCCAGTGTCAGTTGCATCTAATGAAAGAGAGTTCTGCAAATTAAAGAAAATTAAAAATTACATACGTACGACAATGACGGACAATAGTCTATATTCCCTTATGCTACTGTGTACCGAGAAGGATATTGTAGATAGTCTTCATATAAGTCAAATTGTTCACAGATGGGCACACCTTAAACAACGCCGTGTTTATATAGTATCAGCACAAATTTTTGTTTATTCACAAGAATTTGTTGTGACTTCAACACAAACCATATTTCTTTGTAAAGTGTAAGATATAAAATTTCGTATTGTGCGTAAAATTTTGTTTGGGTCAAGATTTTGAGTGAATGTGTAACTTCTTTCGCTTCAAAAATATGTGAAATTCATTTTTGTGATCAGAAGTATGTTATTGTTATTACCAACTTACAGAAACAAGTACGAGTTAAAGTAAACACAATTTTACACATAAAAATACCTTGTTATTGTCTTATTTTTATTGTAACTTTAATAGAGAAAAGTAAATAACATTTTTTTATTTTGACTCTCGGTATTCAAATATAAGAGACATAGGATCTTCATTTCTGTAAAAGTTTCATATGTTGGCAATAAATGAATTCTCTGCAAGAAGATAATATTTTACAATCAAAAGTTTGTAGTGAATTGAAAATAGAGTTGTCATTCTTGAATTTTCACTGAATCTTGATGTACGTTAATCATACATTAATATTTGTACATTAGCAATGTCTCCTAGAAAATAATTATAATTCCCAAAAATAACCACGTAAAGCTTAGTTTGCTACAAACTTCAAATTTGTAATACTTTCTAGTCAGGTCTTTATAAATTAAGCCCTTCAAGTGTGAATTTTCTTATATTAAGGCGTTAATTTTTTGTAAAGATGTCTGTGTATTAATGTACTCCTTTCTCTTTCTTAATGTAATGTTTTCTTTTTCAGTAACATTTTTTTCAAATATAAATCGATTATTTATTGTGTTAAGAATTATCGTGCAAAGTAGTATTCAAAAGTGAAAAAATATTACATTGGTGTTACGAAAAGTGGGTAGCCATATGTATATAAATCTATATAATAATAATAATTTGAAAACACATTCTGCAATTTAAAATTGTGTATTATTGAAGGAATAAGATACAAGACTATTGATGTAACATCAACTAAGCATAGAATACTTCAGAAAGGTTGAACAGGGATTCAAACCTGAGTTCTTCCTATTACAAGACAAAATATCTGATACTGCATCTCGTTATTCGGTACATCATACTTATCCATTCGGCACATTAACCCACTACACCCTCCCCCTCACCTTATGAGCCTTCGGAACGCCCCTGAATGCAGACAGGGATGTAGAAAAATAAATAAAAAGACTAGAAAACAGTGTTCTACACGTAAATAACACATAAAAACTGTAAAGAAAACGTAGAAAATTATTTACAGCTCATTGATTTACTGTGTGCGACGAAAATAAAATGTTTTTTGTAAGCTGGAAGCTGATTGTTAGATAAAAACTTAGTTATTCTGTCAGCTGTATTCCGTAGGAGCACAAACATACACAGTAAAAAATAGCTGTGTTAATGCAGCACAATGTAGTGTCCCAGCGTGACTATCACTTTTGTGTGTTAAATCAACACAACACACGGTGTTGATTTCGGTACTGGGACAAAAAAGTTACGGCTGAAACTAGATATGAACACGGGTTACTTAGTTAGAAGTTGAGCGTCTTACTGACTTCTCTAAACTGTCAGACGAAATGAGTACTAGATTGAAACAATATAGAGGATGAAAATATTATGCTGAATCCCAAACACAAAGAAAGTTACTCTCACTACTTATGCCACTATTTAATCACTTTTCCATTGGTCAATTAGGGATCACAATCCCCATTTATTGAGAATATGTTCCGTTTCTATAAAAGCAAGCGCAGCATTTGACATGTTACGATGAGAAAGCAGTAATCCTGCTCAAGTATTTGACTGTCGCCATCTTACTTGCTTTCATAGAAATAGAATATTCTTAATGAATGGGAATTCTGGTTCTCAGCTGACAAATAGTAAGTGATTAAACCATGGAATAAGTCGTGCAAGTAACTTAGTTTGTTTTGGGGGTTCAGCAACATATATTTGATCCCATACACTGTTTAAATCTATAGTGTAGTCGTTTAATCCAAATGTTGTTCAGTAAATATCGTTTGCATCTACTACCTTTTCTATCTGACGGTTCAGCGAAGTCGGTAAGACGCTTGACTTCTACCTGAGCAACCTATGTTCAAATCCCACTGCAGCCGTAACTTTTTTTCACAGTACCGATATCAACACCGTGTGTTGTGTTGATTTAACACACAAAAGTGGTAGTCACGCTGGTACACCGCATTGTGTTGAATTAACACAGCTATTTTTTGCAGTGTATATGGTTGTGATCTAGAATGATCTATGACAGTCACGTCAACCTAGAGAAGTGCCAATGCGGGAGGTTTGCCAACCTGGAAGGAGAAAATGCGGGAGATTACGTGAGAAAAGAAAAACATGCCAAAGAGTTACAAGTCATATATTAATTAACTCAAATGTACTATAAAATACAAACAGAGTTTATGCTAAGAAGTAATTTCCGTTTTCAAAGTATTTCCTACTTGAAAAATTAAACTAAACTAAGAGTTTTGAAAGTTATTGAAATAGTTTACGATCTGATCGGTTCAACAATTCTTTTACATACAGTGATACAATCCGTGTTCGATTTGAAGCGGGGTATGGTTGAGATTCCACCCTCTCTGCGAAAATCTTTCCTAGCTCTGTTTTTCGAAATATTCCCCAAGTTAGGGATATGAACGTATTTAGTATATTGTTTCCTACGTTCTGAGATGAATTTCCCCCTTTCTGGAAATTGTACAAATGGGGCAAGGCATAGCTACCACACATCTACCACTATGTTGATAAGTAGCAAAGAACAAAAAACAAAACAAAAAAAAAACACACAAAAAACAACATATCATCAGTTCAACAGTTCGATAATTGACTGAATAAACTAAATAAAAACAGTTATTTTTACTAGCTATTACATTTCATTTGTGTTCATCGTTGTACAATTCGGTAACTTTTTTGTCAATCTTTAGAAGTTCACTGGAGGTTATATACAGGCCAATGGTAAAAGCCTTTCTAAACCACACTCTCTCTTATTATAGTTTTTACTGTTTATACCAAGCATGCTAACATCAGATATGTTGCAATATCTTGCAATGCTACCACTCTAGAAAGTCATTTGTTTATTTTTGCTGCATTTTACAGCGCGAGCTTTAAATACGTGAGTTTGCAGGTTCTTTGCGTGAGAGCGTGAGTTGATGCTTCAATGCGTGTGACTCACGCATTTTTGGTGAGAGTTGACAAGTGTGCTATGAAGTTTAATTTAAGTTAACAGTCCAAACTCTTACTGCAGAGACATGCTTATTTATTTAAGAACACTATTGGCAAAAAGATTGTCGCATGTCTATAGCTGACATTACTTCTCTCGAAAATAAATATATTGAAACATCGAATAAATTAACTGATTTGCAATGAGCATAATAATTGCGTAACATATTTGTGTGAAAAATATTGTCCTGATATATAGCCAAACAAGGGTAATATACAATAAAATTAAATTTTGCGTCGAAAAACTCTTTAAGTCCAATAATCCCAGCAAGTTATAAAGACCCCCCCCCCCCCCCTCCGCAAAAGGAATCATTTTGTAACCCAAGGCGAATGTTTAATTCTAGGCTTTGGTAATAAATTAAATAGTTCTACTTGAAGAATTGAATGAAGATAGAATTATTTACGATGTAGATGAGGATCAATTGTATTTTAAATGAATCACCATATTTATTTCTTTAAATAATGTAACTCAATTTAGATTCCGTAAACCCAAACTGTTATAAATGAATGTCAAATGAGACACTTTTTCAAGAAGTTAGAAAACATCTAATTTACTAATGACCATCACTGTCCTCTGTTAGTAACTAAATGAACTACATGATTTGTGCAGTTGCAGTTATTTTTACCGGTATGTTAAATTTAAGTATGCATACAGTGTAATCAGAGCAGATATTAATAAATTGTTTTAATTTTAAATAGCTTATAAAAATATATTTTTTATCTTGTCAGATTTGCTAAAAACGTTTTTCAAAACCTTGCTTTAAAAGTAGAGTCTTATTGAAACGTTTGTTGGATGGGTAATAAAATAAAACTCATTTCTTATAAATTCCTTGAACGCAGGGTGATGATGATGGCAATCTAGCCTATTAGTTTAGGGCAACGGTTCCCAAACATTTGACATGTTGAGGAATGTGTCCGTGCATTTTCGAACGACTTAAGCCAGGGATAATTTAGGGGATGTGGGTGGGTCCGAACTCCTTCCCCCGAAATTCGGATATTTTTAGTAATATTAGCATAATTTTTGAGAAAAGTATATGCATTTTACGTAAATTTCACACACACACACACACACACAGACCTCGGGCCATCTGTCCGAAGGCGCTGCACTGGTTCTCCGTTAAACCAACTTCTGGTTCCAGGCAAAATTCTGTTATTGATCTATTTTGTTGAATCTGGAAACATATTTTTCATTTTCTTTCTGCAACAATTACATAGGTTTAGAAAGATATTGTGCCAACGCTCGAACTTCAAATAAACTGCACACCTACTATCAGTTCCCAACTATTGCAGAACACCATATATCAGTGGCGGAGTAAGGCCGGGAGCAAGTCAACTTGATTTGCCCGTTCGCGATAACAATCGTAAGCTCACAATACTGTTGGCTGGCATATCTTATTTTCCGTTAATTGGAACCCCACTCAGTTGCCAAGACTCGCCGTAACCCGTAGTAACCTATATGTAAAAATGGCTTCTTATAATGTGAAGAGTCATGCTTATCAGCTATTAGGCCTACTGACAAGCGAACAAATAAAGAGTTCTGATACGGCATAACTGTTACGTCACCGACCACTATTGATGTGCTTCATTGATTAATCTTAACAAGCTATTATTCACCTGGGGCATCGCTAGCCTCCCTAACTCCACCACTGCCAGAAATATCTAGTTACCTCCTAAAAACTCGAAAAGTTTCCGTAATGACAACAAATGGGATGTGCCTACAAGTTTGTACATAAACGTATAACAATAAACGTATGGTAGCAAAGAAGCAACGTTGCCACTATGTATTGATTTAAAAAAAAAAAGCATTTGCGAATTACTAAATTATTGTCAGTAAATATTTTTCGACATAGAAGTAGCTAGTAACGTAACATTGGTAGTGCGCAGGAAATTATTATTATTATTTGCATGTTGTGTAAATATAAATACATGATTTTCCATTGGTTTAACTAAATGAATTAGTGTCAACAAAAGAATATAGCAGTACTCTTCAAATTTGTCAAGAACGCAAGCATGTAGAATCAAGAACAAGTAGCGACTATACATAGTATCGTGCGCTTTGCGATCCCTGGAATATGAATCGTGCGTTTCACGATCAGTCTACATATTATAGCCAGCGATATCTTAACCAGTTAAGTTCATTAATAATATTACATCTTAACTGTGTATTCAGCAACATCGCTCTGTCTCTTGGTAGTCAGAGGTTCCGCAAAACTAACCTAAAATAACAGTTTCCATTCTGAAAACCATGTTTCAAAAATTCCCCGGAAACAAGCAATAGTATCTCGAACTTCCAAATGCAATACAGACATGTAGAACGAGTAATTAACGCAGGAAACACTAATCACGGACGGAAGGAAAAACGGGGAAACATAACCTGATTTTAACTAACCCTCTTTCTCTCTCTACCGCATGCTCGGCATGAATTCGTATTTGTGCGTTACATTTGCGTGGATTTATAGTACTTTCTATTCGAAGTTGGTTTACCACATTAATATGTATGTGTAAGTGAAAAAATAGAGATTTCTAATATTTCCCAAATTGAATTGGAAGTCGCCGTAAATCACCGCGTCCCGGCCAAGACACTACAAGCTTTTCTCGCACGTATCCACCAATAAAATTGACAGCCTTGTTATTTCTTGTCACCTTGGGTAGTAATTTCCCTTGTGGGTGAGTGGTAATGCTCGCTGCCTTGGAATCAAGGGGTCCCGGGTTCGATTCCAGGCAAGGACATAAATTGTTCGGAGCCACGTTACGTCATCGTTTCTTTCGCCGTCTTTCGTACGTCATCTTTATCCGACGGAAGCTAATGGCAAACCACCATCGGTTAAAAATACCGATTGTCACTATGTCACTTGTTAATGGGACTTGGTCTTGTGAGCGAATAGACAACAAATCAAATCAAAGGCGGTCACGCTTAGACTCAGCAGTCAGCATCCCGCCTCACTTCATGGCGTGGATTGAGAATATTCGGAGCCTTACCTTCACATGCCTCATGTTTACTCCACCACGCGTACGCATCGGACAGGGGATACCTTTGCCTTTAATCAAAATGCCTTTCAAATTGTAGTTGCTAGCTCCTAAAATGAAACTAGTAACCTAACCTAATTTAACCTAGCCATAAATATGCATCAAGCTTCTTCCATATATTTAAAAACAACAAAATATCAATCTAGTTATTAGTAATAGGATCAACATTAGCATTTCACTATGAATCAGTATTCCGAGCCGCAAAACGCACGCTCGCCTGTATTTCGACCGAAAATGCACGGTCGCAAAACGCACGCCACCTTTCCTAGTCGGGTGGCTCTGATTCGATACTCGACAATTGCACATACCATTCCATATTTTTAAAGAACTTTACATTTTCTTTTCTTCTACTTAAAAATCTCCCTTGTTCTTCTTTTGAATTTTTAGACATTTTACTCATTCATAGACGTAGGTTGGAAAAGTCCGTATTATTTTCATTAAACGTAATTTCAAAATTGTATGCACTGTACAGAAATATGTTATTATCAAAGTCGCATTGATTTCCCTTCAACATATGTTAGTGTTGTGGTGCCATCTCTTAGTGTTCTGCCTAACTACGAGATTGCTTTCTAAGGGCGAGACTCTTACATAAGAGAGAATATACAAAATAACATAATGTAGGAAACACTAGCTCCATCTCTTAACGATGCCGTCAATTAGATATTCGTGACAGAAATAATGCAATAAGTGAATATCATTTTGGTTAAAATTGATGAGTTTTTCTAGTTAGACATTTTCAAAATCTTTTTTTCATTAGAAACAAAAAAAACTTGTTGAACGTTATGCTCTATGGCTTTTAAGATCAATCTTCATGGCGACTTTCAGTTTTTTATCTCAATGGAAAGTGTATTTTCTATATCCGAGGTTTGAAATTGGCGTACGCAACTGATTAATTGATATTTTTAAAATTCCAATCTATCCACGAATGGTCATGCCGAATTTCAGCCTCTAGTCCAACGGGAAGTGCTCGAAAGCCGCTGGAAGGGCAGACATACAGACACGTCTGGGATTTTACATGATTATGTAGATTTTATGTATACGTTTCAAAATTCCCATGTATTTTATTTATACACATGAACAATTTGCCCCTACGCAAGAGCTATTAACGTGCTGTGAATTAAAAAGCATAAAATCCTGCTAAATACTGAATAATAATTTAATACTAAAAATTCTAAAGATGAAAACCAGAACGCCAAAAACAAAAACTCTAAACAAACAAAAGCAGTTATATAATATTTATTATGAATTAATCTTCCAGAAGTTTGAATTAACACCCTCAACTTTGGTGTGGAAAGGGAAGGGCGTAAGCCATAGTGCTGTTATCGCTCATAAAATTCGTTTTATCATTTTTATCATTTTGATGTGGAAACAAAGGATATTGAGAAGCATTCGTTCTTTAAAGCCTGTGCTCTAGTGGATAGAACGTTGGATTGCTGGTAGTAAGGTACGGGTTTGATTCACATATGATATTTCTTACTTCTTCGTTTTTACTTATAAACAATTGTTCCTTTCTCAACATTTAACAAAATTCACAGAAGTAGCTTCGGAATCTAAGGTTAATTTCTCTTTTGCATGTTTCAACATTTTACAGAACTCATGAACACAGGAAAGATAATTCAGATTAGATTCTTTTTTCATTATACCCATTATCAAAACTTTAGGCATTTGTTTTCTTTTAAAAAAATCTACCTGATACAAAATTACATATAATCTTATAAAATTGTATATAATCAGTAATAGTGAACGAATAACTTTCTTCAATTTATTTAAGCACAGAGAATGTTTGTCAGTAGAGGCTAGTAGCTTTACTTAAAATTTATTTATTGCTTTTAGGTATCCGACCGGAGAAGCTAGTAGCTGTAGGAACTTGTGTAACTAGTAAATCAATATTTGAAAACAGGAGGGTGGATACTCATGTTTTGCGACGTTACCACATAATTCATATCAGAACTTAGTTTTTTTAGAGACCAACAAGTGGGTTTTATAAAAATTATAATAAATAACAGATAAATAGATTACGATAAAGAAAATTGAGTCTGTTTTGTAGAGAAACTTATCTGTCGATGAAGAGCTTATTCCTAACACGTTTCTTACAGTGGAAAACATTTAATTTTGTAATTTAGGCTTTTGAAAGAGACCGGTCATTTTATCATTGACTGAGTGTACTTCGATTGTGATTTCCTAATTCTACACCGCTTACGTCATTATTTGTCGACATATTACGATATTTGTGACGATGGTGTTTTATAACAACTTTGAGCGTCTGTAGCTCCCAAAATACGCATATTTCTAAATTTCTTTAAAGGGACGTTTGCTTTGTTTTTATGTGAATAATCACTTCAGGAAGTTTGCTGCATTATTGCAGGGATACACGGTATATAACAACTTATTTTAAAGATGGGCAGTATGTAGTAGAGCTCATAGGTATATCAAGTGCCCTTGTTATAAGTAAAAGTGAGTTTTGTTTCTTCTTCAGGTTGATTAAAGTTACTTAGTAACAATTATTGTATTTCTAACAAAATACAAAATAATTATTATTATCATAAAGATATGAAATAATGTATTTAACAAACTACAAGCTTTCAGTACAGAAAGAGTTTAATCATTCCAATATTCAGTTTGGTTTCCTTTCTTTCATGAGAGAAGGTAATGGTATTCGACATTAAGATAAGCTATCATGCTTAGCACTAGAACCACAATTAAAACTGAAGTTTTTACATTCATACATAGGTGAGTGCTGTACGCATAGGCAATAACAAATCCCAACGACTCCCATAAACGGAAGTTACTGTAGGCTGCTGCTTCGTCACCAGGAAATAAAATGCCACACAGAGCTGAAAAGAAATTGTCCATATATTAGATGCTTAGAAATGGAATTCAGTAGTAATTTCGATCCTCTCGCTTATTAAAAAATAGGTGTCAGAGATCTGTGAACAAATATAAAATCCCTAATCTTTTATTCTCCCCATATTTGCGCTGGTGCGATTTTTGTAATTTAAATTTACTCCAATTTTCACTTTTAGTATTACTCCAGCAGAGCTACATCGTATCCATAAATTGAGCAATCTGAGGCTAGTATTGGCTCTAAAATCTTCACATTCGTTATGGTTATCGCAAGTGCAATGAAGACTTTGAAAACTTTGCCTACATTAACAAACTTTTAGGGTATCAAAAATCTGCCTAAAAATAACAGTGAACTTCAAAACTGCGTATGGATGGATGGCCCTCAATATCTACACTCTGCCAAAGGGATTTTTTAGAAAGTACTCGCAGATTTCATTTATAAGATTAATACAATAATAATGATCTTTGAGAAAGAGAGGAAGAAAATCACTCCGTATTTACATATTATTGTTATAAGGAACATATTACCTTATCTTTGACCTAGCCAGTGTCTTAATATTAATAGTCTGATTCTACGACTGAAAATACTATGAATATAAGTCTGGAGCTATTGTAATTGAGACGTCAGAAACTAAGGGATGCAAGTGACATTAAAGAATAAAATTAATCGAGGTTATCATATACAAGTATATGACCCAAAATATATGTGATACCAAACTGCCATATGATGTTTAAAGAAACCTTGGGTCTCAGTGTGTCCATGTGCAAAATATGACAATTTTGTGTCACACATTTTGGGTTATATTTCGATTATATTTCGGGTTACCAGAAGCAGATAACACACATAACAAATAACAGGAAGTTCCCATAATGGATCACGAAATTTAGAAGATCGTATAATTTTGGGTGACATCTATTCGAATTATTTGGATTATGTATATATTCGAATAAAAGATATCCGGATTGTTGGGGTAACAACTATTCGCATTATTTGGATTACAGTCATCCAGAGTCTGAATTACGAATATCAGAGCAATGAGAATTGTCGATGATCGAACAACCTACATGAATATTGCTAGTAGATAAATTCGAACAACGGAATTATTTGTTATGTCGGATATTCTGACAGTGCGGATGACAAATTTTCCACATAGCAAATTCTCTGGATGAAGAATATATAATACTGAATCGGAAGTTGACGTATAATACAGTTTGGATACCAGATAACCGTACTTCGATGATTCATACGAAATTCGAAAACATATAATCCGAAACTCAGGAGAACTGTCGCCCAATCAGAAAAACTGTTACCTAAATAAACCGGACATATGCTATTTGGATTGTACTGATATATAAATCATCGGAATAATAAAAAATATTTTATATAAATAAAATAATGAACCTGGTTAATGTAGTTCTGCCATGTGTACTTTTGAATATTCTTCATACTAATTATCTTCTACAGGATATCAATGAGAAATAATGATTCGGATATCGATAAAAAGAGAGTAAAAAGAAAATTATTTTGAACCATTTAAATGACATCTATTGTTTTGTAATAATTCCTCAGGCGGCTTATAGATATGGAGGACTATATGCATGAGGGTATACTGCTGCGAATGCCCATACAATTCATTTTATCTTATCTTACTGCTGCGAATGAACGCACCGCCAGGCATTGGTTCCAGAAATTCAGGTCGGGAGAATTGTTCATTCCCGATGAACCTAGGGTTGCCACCTGTCCCTTATAATACGGGATTTCCTGTATTTTAGATAAAAATTACGCGTCCCATATTATGACTAGTAAATTCACATACATATTTTCAACATCAATGCAATGGGGACCGTGGTGACTCAATTGGTAGAGCGCTCACCTCTGGTGCTAGGAGTCGCCGCCGGTTCGATCCCTGCTCATATCGTGAGGGTTTTGTGGTGTACAAACACCGTGTGCATAGAATTTTCTCGCGGGGGGGGGGTCCGTTTCCTCCCACTTCCTTCATTCCACCAATTCATCCCATCATCATCCATCCGATCTGAGCCAAAGTTTCGAAAAGGTGTTAAAAACTAAATTCAGAAATTAAAATTCAACATAACAATAAGTTTAACAAATAAACTGTGATGAACTCTTCTGTTTACTTTGCAGACTGGCGAGCAGACTCTGTCGAGATCCCCAGGCCCAAACATGACGGTGTGTAATGCTCGTGCGTTCTGTTTGCTCTCGTTAATAATAGATAGATAAGCCTCTTCCAACGGAGGCTAGAAAATTGAAATTGTCTATCCATTTTCTTCCCGCCAGTGCTTTTGGAGTGTGATCAGGATGTTTTAAACTTTGTAGATAGTCATATAGTAGCACAGGGGCTAAGTAGTTTGTTACATTTTAGGACATTTCAGATTTGTCCCATATTTTTTGTGTTATCTCGTATTTTTCCTGAGTGTCATGTAATTTATTCATCAAGGGTGGCAACCCTAGATGAACCCTGCAGTGGGCGCCCACAGGACTTGAATGACCTGGCTCTGAAGGCAGCCATAGGGCGGGGCAGCAGCCAAACGTGTGGTAAGCTTGCCGATTGCCGAAGGGTTTCAGATTTCTGATGAAACAGCCAGACTTCACATGTACTACCAGAGATAAAACAACATGAGCAACTGGGCATCCCACACACTGTCGCAAGCCAACAAGAACCAACGAGTGAGAGCCTATTTGTCGTTGCTTTTTTTGACACCGCAACACGCTCATATTAGATCGAGTATTCTCCACTGGCGAAAAGTGGGTCCTGTATGAATCTCCTAAGCTTACGAGACATTGGTTATCACCGCGAGATCCTCTGCCTCATTTCTAGTCCTCTACACCCACGCAAGATCATGGACTAGTGACCACCGGATCAAATAGGGTAGCCATTATGAAATAGCCGGAAACATTGACAGAAGCTAAATAAAATTGAAATGCTATAAGAAACGAAACTTTTTTTAATTAACCGTACATTTCACTGTGATTGCTAAACGATAAGCAGGTAACAAATACGTATAAAATAATTAAAATTGTAATTAGAAGCTTAAGTTTCCAAATTTTGAACTTGATGCCACGTCTCTCCCATTTGTTTTATATTTAATTGTTTGCTGAGGTGCCTTTCCAACAATTGAAAACGTTGTATCAGAGCGTTTCCAAATGCATACAGGTAGGGATGCCAGAGTAATATATCAAATCTTTATGAAATTGAAATGTACAGTATAATTCTTGATACAAAATTATGCGACACGTATTTTTTTTTCTTAAAAAAAAATAAAAAAATAAAATGAACGGACTTAGGCTACTGCTCTAAAAAAAAAAAAAACATCCTAAAAATTTTTCAAATTCTCAGGACAGAGCAATACCTCAAAATGAACATAACATTTCACGGGGTTTCCTTGTTTCAGTTTTACACAATATTTTAATAATCACACTTACATGGAAAATCACAAAAAAGTGCACTTCACAAACCCGACCATCTCCGATTTTCACGAAGTTTGGTGAGTTTATATGACCCAAGAAAGTAAGTAATCATGCCAATTTTTAGTCCCATATGTCCTATAGTTTTCGAACAAATAAATGTCATATTTTAATAAATCGTCATTTTTTTTAGTTCGCTAAGATATGCTCAAATTGCAATATCTCTGCACCAAATTCAAACGAAGTTTGTTATACAGGAAATGGAACAAGCTTTCAAACATGTAACACGCCTATGTCGGGACAATAAACGAATTAAAGATCTGGCGTCACCTTTCCTTGAATATTGGAAAATGCGACCCTTCGGAATTTTCAAAAGAAAAATATTTGATAGTTCTTGTACCATATGAGAAAATTAATCTGGGATCGCCATGGGATCAGGAGATGGAAAATATTGTGTTGCTATGTCACCAATAAAGTACCAAAGTAGCATATACAGAGTAATCCTTAAGGATACATTGAAGTAAGTGAAAAATACAAATGAATGGAATCAACGTTGGTGGGATTTATATAGCTACGAGGAGGAAAAAGGCGGTTCTATACTGGACAAAATTATTTTAACGTCACAGTGTTGCCAACCCAAAGTAAATTTTTATCTCAAATATCACATTTAGTATGGAATATTTTATTGTTGTGAAATAAGGATGGGCGAGGGAGAGAACCCATCCATCCCAATCGGGGGTGTCACCCGTCCAAAAAGTCGAGTACAAACTCCCAACTTTAAAACTTTTACTGTTGAAGCTGATAGGAACTCTGCAAATCTCTAGATACAAGCCCTAACTTTGACTTTAGACGCCTAAACTGAACATCCTGGCAGAATCCCTGAGTGAGGATATAAACGACCTAGCTTTTTAAACTGTTATATCGAGTGGAATAGTCAACACAATAATACATTTGATACATTTTAGTGGTGCAGCAATTTGTTTATATGTGAGCTGGTGCCCACCTCGTAGGTAAAGCTTGTTTCAGTTGGGAATGCATTTGTTGTGATGGCGCTAGTATCACCAAAACATACGTGACTTACAGGGACAACTCGTTCTCGGAAGCAGTGTTTCCAATTCAGAATACGATTCGAACACTATATAAGATATTTATGAAAGAAAGTGGAAGGGTATGACGAGATACCCGTTAGTTAATATTATATTAAAGATAGAAATGTGCAAGGGACTATTTTCCGTATTGTAATGAAAGATGCATGACGCAACGTACGTCAGACATTGGTCTCATTAGACTTGGAAGGATAGTGAGAAGTCTATATCTAATGTAACATATTGTTTCGCACTTTGTCCATTGTCGTTCTTTTCAGGTAATTACACGAGGTTACCAGAGGTTAGCATGCCGTACTAGTAACCGAAATATGACGAGTTCGAATCCCGTTCATGCTAATTGAAGAGATAAAACACAACACAGTATAATCACAACAGAGCTGTCGTAGCTCGGTGATAGAGCGTTGGCTTAGCGTTCTGGACGTCGTAGGTTCAATCCCAGCGGCCGACCATGCTCACTGATGTGAGGTATGTCCAGGGATTCTCCTCAGTCACACCAGGCAAATGCCAAAGCATTTCTATCTTCCGAAAAAGTCCGAAGCATCATAAGAGCCACATATTGTCTTTAGGGATCTCATCGGGACATGAATTGAATTGATTTATAGATTTTAGACATCTTAGCCTCAAAACGTTATCGGGATAAAACCTATATAAGCAGTGATACACTCTCACCAAGTTGACTCGTAGGTAGGTACGCTGATTCGATCCCCGCTGCCGATCATCCTCACTGAGTTTTCCAAGATTTCTCTCTGTTGCACCAGGCGAATCCAGGATAGAACCTTCAGGCCTTGTCCACTACCATTCCAATTCTCCACCATCTCTATCCCAGCCAGAGTCAGAGGTACATAAAAGTCATAAGTAAGCAGATTATAATGACTAAGTAGGATGGTCGATCCGATCTATACCGGGAATATACAGGTGCCCGTCCCCTCGCTAATTGTTTTTACGACACAAATTCGCATACCGCTAATTGTTTTTACGACAAAAAACGCATACCGAGTTAATTTATCTGCTCCCCTACCGCTTGCCTTAGTGAACCTTGCTGCCGACAGACATTCGCATGCCACTAATTGCTTTTGCAACACACATTAGGCACGAATTTCAGTCCCTTTGCTTGTGGGAAAAAATGATTGAAACCTTGCGGTGCTTTGCTTTTCGTACTACGAAATGAATTCATAAAGAAGATGGCACAGAAAAAATCCATACAAAATATATTTAGTAATTAATTTGTTTTCAGAAGAATAAAACGCGGAAGAGGGGTACCCTTGCGCTGAGAGCGTTTGCGTCGATGGTAGTGGGGAGAGAATGAGTGTGTTTATACATTGTGTTAGTATTGAATATCGCATTACAGTATTTGGTATTGTTAGCATCGTTGATCGTGAACGTTACAGAAGCTACTGCATGCAGATGTACTGCACGTTGGCGGACGAAGGTTGTATTTAGTCTGCCATTTAGAATTGGAAACCGATAGAGAGTATTTTGTGCCGGGTGTGTTTTGAGAAATCTAGTAAACTGGAAGACCATTAATATCACGGACATTTGACTGGAGATATTTATCCAGGTGTGTTTCCAGAAGAAGTTTATCCCGAGTTGGACGCACGGACCCGGTATATTTTGCGCCAGCGAGAAACCATTGATTCGTTATTTAAAATCTACATGGAAACGCATCCTGATGCCACTGCTCACTTAAAAGCGAGAATGGATTGCTGATTTCAACGCCTGATGAACACAATGTTGTAGAAGGTACCGGACATGTGTTTGCAGAAAAGGAACGTACTGCACGTAAACTCCTGTAAGAGACTGTGTTTACATGTATTGAACTGTGTAGTGGACATCCCCTATTTACTGGAACTGTGTAGCGGACATTGTGTTTACTGGAACCGTGTACGAAACTATCTAGTGGAAATGTGTTTTATTTAGTGGCGTGTGGTGATTATGGCTCAGTTTACATACTGTATTGGTAAATATATTTTGGACAAATGTGTGTTGAACACCGTAAGTACTTATTTGCAAAATAATCATATTGAATGCCCTGAGTGTAATTTACATCAACCACATAATTGCATATACGTTTGGAATACAGTATCTGTCATTGCAAACCATATTCAAACTCATTTGATCGATCCAGAACTTTTCAAAGACTATTATATACTTTTCTACAGCAGGGCCATTCATACATTTTTAAAACTACCTTGTTTAATGTTATTTGTCAATTTATCCGAGACCATGAATGCATTACAGAAGTGATACCTTTAGTTGTGAAACAAAACCAAACTCTCAATGGTTCACGTGTACTTAATGCCAGGCAGTACATCATTGATTTTCAAGGGTTTAAGATTTCCCCTAAGGAATATATTATCAGAGAATTTTGTTTAGTTGCAAGTGATGCCACTTTGTTATTTCATAGCCTTTTCAAATTACCTTGCGAACGTTCTGATTTAGCTGCTGCATATTAAACACAAATGGATTGAATCACACATCATTTACATGGGTTAGAGTGGAATACATCGAATGGAAATACTGTATCCCACATTCGCCATATTATGTCGCAACTATGTGATATGAGATCCATCTTTTATTGTAATGGTCATGGAAAGATGGTGTTGTTGCAAAAAGTATTTCAATTGAAAAATATTGTAAATTTAGAAGACCAAAGATGTCCTGCCATACGCACACTGAATTTCAAAGTGGAGAATTTAAAATGTGCCTATCATGGACCAGTGAACGAGTAGGCATGTGCTTTATAGAATTGCATACAGTTACAATAATGTCTAAAACTTCAAACATCAAAAGTCGTTGACGGAATATCCGCAATGCAATTGTAATTTAGAAAGATAATAAATATATTCTACCAGAATGTGTATCTTTTATTTCATGAAATGAAATCCAAACGATTGAGGGGTAAAATGTTTTTATTACATCTAAACTAATCTACTACAAAAGGTTATACATTTATTTTTTTATAAAAAAGTAATGAAGTTACACATGATAAATATTAAAAAACAACTATTTACACTTTTTCTTTGCTTTCAAGATTTTCTTGACCTAGTTCAGTACCAGCTGTTCATTTCGTTGTAAGTAGACTTTTGAAAATTTTGAAAAAGATAATAACATTTCTAACTTTATAATAAATATATATGATGCAGAAGAAACCATATAAAACGGAATTGTCAGCTTGGTGTTGCACTTTTTATACATGATACATTGAGGAATGGTTTTGGCGGATTGCGGCCGAGACTATTGAAATAAAAGGCTCGAAAATTTTTATTGATGTAGATACATGTCCAGTGTGTTCCTTGCTGATGAAACGGACTCAAATTAATGATTATTGCAGCTGGAGCTTTCACTATTACAGGTAAATGATTTAATGCATATATGCCAGTCAATATGGTAATTGTGACGCAGTCATGCAACACAACACTTAACAGTCATCACTCCATATGTTCATGTCGAATTGCAGTCCACATTATAATATTCAAGTACACTGGAACTTGGTGTAACGGGGCTAGGATTATATATGTTTTTTTGGTTCATGACTTAAATATCGTGACAAATCATGATAGGTCAGAAATTTACTGTAACACTGTGCTTCATAAAATGCGCATCGGAACGTATGAAACTGATGTTGGTAATGACAACAATGACTTGCAGGAAAAAGTAATTTACTTGTTTTTGGACAGTTCAAATCCTTGAGATTTAACAGATTCGTCCTAGGAGTCGTTCTAAAAACTGTTGTCTATGGCGGCCGTTGAAGTAGAGAACATCAATATGTTTTGTACAGTTTAAACGGATTTGCTGCAAATGTTTGTATGCTACGTCGCCTTCTGTCCATTGTAATCCATAGATGTTTGTTGCCAGGTACTCTTGTCCAGTTGAAGTGTTAACGGTAAATCTTCACTGTTAAAGGGTTGTTTAAAAATCCAAGTATGTTCGGTATTGAGATCAGGATTGACAATGGCCAACTCCTTGATGATAAGGTCATCGTCACCAGCTTGATCATGTATTGCCCTCATACTGTCGTTATTACACTGAAGTAAACAGGATCTTACTTACACCTTACTATATACATTTACTATAACAGAGTGCCAACTTCTTTACTTAAATAATTTAATTTCACCGTACTGATACTCAAGCACACTTATTTTTCGAATTAGTTTTCTAATAGTAGGTTGGGTCTTGACCACTTCAAGACAAACATCAATTTCAGAAGATATATTATAATTTAAATTGCATTGAATGGTGTAGTAATGGTAACGATCAATGGACGTTTACGTCGACTATGTGGAAAATAGTGAATGCTATGATTGTCTATGTTTGGATCATTACTAAACCCAAGCAGATTTTGTAATCCAGTTGTCATTCCAATTACATAATGTCGTTTTCATTAGCGCCTGTGTTTAATGTAGACACGATCACGTGTGTAATCATAATGTAACATACGTAGATCATTGATGTCAGTTGTACCTTCTTCATCTTCGAAATTGGCGTCACCTACAAGATCAGATTCAGCATCGTTACCGGCAGCAGTAAGTTGAGCTTATAATTGTATACTGATTTGAGTTACTTTAAGTAAATCCTGAAGTATGATTTGTAACCGTTCTTTTTCATCTTCTTTTTGTTTTGCTTTTTGTAGTGTTTGTTCCTTTTCTTGGGCCTCAAGCATTTGCGGAAGATTTTCCAGCAATGTCGGTACGGAATCATAGTACCCTGGTGGAAATTTAATATTATATTGTGTTTTCTGTTTGCCTTCCATTTGAATAATAATTTCTTCCTCCTGCTTAATATTATAATGATTCCACGGAATACTAATTCCCATTAACCCAACCACCCAATTTCCTGTAAAATGTGTTGGTTGAACAAGTTTGGTTGTATCTGATGCAGTGGCATTATCAAATACATGTTAACTTGTATTGGACAGTGATGTTACATAAAATTCAGTGGCATGTTCGGATGATGTCAATATGATGACTGAACAGTTTCTCGGAGTACCCAACTATTCATACTTGAACGGTATCCCAACCATTTCACGTAGACTTATCTTTTTCAGCGTTTTAACACTTTTTCAATAAGATACGTTTTATCTTTACTCGTAATAATTTTTTTGTAGTTCCTGATTGTAAAAGCTACCCTTGATGGGAGCACCATTCCAATCATTGATTTTATACATAACATTATTACTTTTAATATATTTGTCAACAATAAAAAATCACGCGACCATTTGGGTAAGTAACGCTCTTCCAATTTATGTTTATATTTATTTACGCGAACATAGTCTCCGGATTGCAATTTATATTTGGGATTGATTTTGGATTTGTTTCCGTATAGGGTTTGTCAGACATGGTTTACGTTTGTATCCGAGACGTCAATAGGTGCAAGCTTAATTGTGGAATGCGGACCATGATTATAACTGTGTACGAGATTCTCAAACGTACACGTATACGTCAATGTAACGGTATGTATTTTCTGCCGTAAAGCACTTGTATATTTTTTCTTTTAATGTGCGAATAAATCGTTTCACAAGTGATGCTTTTAACTCAGAATGAACACTAATATGATTGACAGCATACTTTTCAAATAAGCGTTTCACGTTTGGGTTACATAATTCCGTTCCTAAATCCGTTTAACAATGTGCTAATGGTAATTTCATTGATTTTAAATTTTTCGTAATGCTTGCAGCTACAACACGACTCGTTTTATCCTCCAAATGAATACATGTTGCATAACGTGGAAAAGCATCAATTGAACATAAAATGTATCTTTACGTTTCATTATACTTTGATACATTTTTGCATATTTGTTAAATCCATTTGTAGTAATTCATTTGGACCACTCACATAATATTGTTTTCGCGGAAAGGTTTTATGTACGGGAGCATGTAATGTATATGCATCTTGTGATGCTGACCAACTTTAAACTTTTATTTTTAATGCTCCACCTTTTTGTTTTAATTTTCTAATATTTCCCAGAGATACATGATTCGTATACGTGAAATACAATTTTGATAACGACATCTTTACATTTTACAAAATCTAAAATTTCTTAAAATGGTGTTCGTAGTACGCTTCTTGGCTTTTGGTTTCTTTAATTTTAGTTTTTGATTTTAATTACTTTACGAATATGTAATCGTTTAACTTGTTCCTTAAACAAAGCTGCCCTGAACCAAATTGAAAATTAATTAATTCAGTTGGAATAATAATTTCCTGCAATAATTACTTGAATGTTTGTGTACCAATTGGATTTCGTGGTTTTCGTTTTCTTACCACTTCATTTACAAGATCAATAATATTAGATTCTGGGATAACAACATTATCAATGGTTACTACACCGGATGGATCCCAACTGATACCACTGGAAGCGTGCACTAGATTTAATAAGACTCCTGTTATATAGTACACGCTATTGACAGAGTTTACTTCCATAATATTCAATGCTGTTCTACAAGGAACATAAAACCATCAGTTATCGGACGTTTTACTGGAATAATAATAATAATAATAATAATAATAATAATAATAAAAGTAATAATAATAATAATAATAATAATAATAATAATAATAATAATAATAATAATAATAATACTTATTCCTATAAGCGTGACTGAACTTTCACGGCGCAAAGAACATACAGAAGCTGTTATTGTTTCGTTTTTCCTTAATTTTTGTTATTTCGGATATTAGTGGGCACTAATTTGTCTATAAGTCATTGAAAACAGAAATTTTAAAGTGCACTTCAGTTTAAACAACTAACAGGGCGAAGGTGGCTATTTCCAAAGATGACTTGGTAATTTATGGCTTTCGTCTTTAGTTGGCCAGATGGAGTAGAGGAAAAGTGCTGGAATTTCAAATACTAAATCCAACCAACGTAGGTTCAAACCCTATTCAAGCCAAGTTTTTCCCAAAGCGGTCGTGAAACATCTAATCATAACTTCTCATAAATCATAAAGAGCGGAGAATCCTTCAGACTGTAGTATCAAATACCTGAGTCACTATAGATAGAAAGACGATTCACGAATGTTGGTTGAAAAGTCCAAATCAAGTCTCAGGGTTACCAGGACAGTTAAGAACACGTCATTGATCAGAAATATTCACTTTTCATGTTATTATTCTTAGAAGGAAACACTATAACATTTGTTAAGCACATTTTGGATAGAGTCACCTGTGGAGTATCGATATCGTGGTGGACTTCTAAATTGAAA
This sequence comes from Lepisma saccharinum, assembly GCA_022664845.1. Lineage (NCBI taxonomy): Eukaryota > Metazoa > Arthropoda > Insecta > Zygentoma > Lepismatidae > Lepisma > Lepisma saccharinum. Next base: position 55,079 of record JAGDQP010000599.1, on the reverse strand, counting down.
ACCTGGGTTCGATTCCTCACCAGCCAGTTCATTTTTCGCATACACTGAAGCATTCAAACAGACATTCATCTCCGGCTTGTGGAGAACTTACGAAGAATCAATGGTCAGACTCCGAGTAAACAATATGTGTGTTGTTTAGCATAATGATAATGTAGTTTTCATGTTTTTCATTGGTCTTTCTCTCTTCCTCTCTTTCCAGATGTATTGTTATCGTGTCTACGCTGCTTCTTTCTCTTCTTCTTCTCCCTCTCCATATTCATATTTATTTTTTCTCTTGCTTTGCACACACTCTCTCTTTTTGTGCGTGTGCCAGAGCCAAATTAGGACCACTTTCGATGACCCGGTGCTAGGGCCAGACCAAAACGTAAGTGAGCCGGTAACTCGATTGACCCTGTCTGGATATTCTATTAAACTGGGAATTTTGACGTCGTATTTTTCGTGTTCTCGGGGTATCTCTCCGATCCTGGTCACCCCTGAAAGAAACACTATTCAAGCGCAATGAAATAATTAAAATATCTCCTTCATCCTCCGGGTTATCAGATCTACATCGAATCACCGCATCAAAATGCCGTCGAATGTTGACCCTGATGACACAGTCCAAAACTTGACCATGATCCTCCGAAAGCCGCTGACCCGTTTCAGCTCTGCCGTGTTCATTCCATCTGTGCGAATTGTAATACACACTAGTTCATTAGTGTTGCAATTATTAGAACGTTATATTCGCAATAGGTGGAATATAGAGTTGTATATTCGGAACAGATACATTTTAAGATATGAGTAGAAAATGCAATGCTTCTAATTTGTCCTTTCCTGCCAAAACGAAAGTTCTAAAGTTATTTTGTGAATTTTACTACAGTTGCTTACAAGACCCTGAAGTTTCGACACAGAATCATTTTCCTAAACTACATTTAATCCCCCTTTCGGGAACTCAAACTCAAAGTGAATCTCGCTTATGGGACAAGCAACGCTAGTTTAGAAGACCACCGTTCCTTGTCTAATTGTATAGGTAGTACCAAGAAATTAAGTCAGACACCGATTTCTATCTATACCAGGTGTGTAAATATGAAACCGGAATTTGTTCATAGACGGAGTTAGCTGTCACTGTGGTTACCGTGAAAGGAGATTAAAAGAAGATAAAAGAAGAAAGTCTGTTCCATTTTTTTAAATCGTCGTCTCGCCATCTCGTATACCTGACTATGAAGTAGAGGGAAATACATGAACCATATTGATATTCCTTTTTAGTCTTTATTTGTTCCTTCTTTTTTGAGTGGGGGACAGAGGGGGACATCAAACAGTAGTGGTACGCAGACTATGCACTACAAAACCACGCCCATAATTAATGGTTCTTGCTGTGTTTACGAAACGTACTACGGGGATTGAAATGTGCCCGCCCCCTCGATAATTGTTTGTACGACAGAAAAATTCATACCGATAATTATAACACCCCTTTTCCCCTCCCCTGCAGATGAAAACACGTAGAGAACTTAAAAACGTATAGCAAGACATGTAATTATTTTTTTGTAAGAAAAAATTGTCTAACACAATTTCCCTTTTGCACTGTACACCGCTCATCTTTTTCAGAGTACAGTTTCGTATACCCGTTGCGGCGGTCAGAATTTATTTTTTATCATGTAAAAGAAAGAATGAAAAAATGAGAAACAACGCGCAAGCAGAGAAGTATTTGATACAGGAGATTATGATTTATGATACTGGAGATTGTTAATATGAAATGGAGTAAAGATTTGTTTGCTTTCATACTTTTGTGCCACTAAATCATACATATATTGAAAAGTATGTCCTTACACGTTCGTTGATTCAAGGCAATTCCTCGAATTTTAATGACATGTTCAATTTTACCTGTAGCTATTTCTTGTAGCTGACAATTGTAATGCTTTGGCCCCAATCCAATATACATCTGCATTTTCCAGCCTGGAGAAATCTCATTTTTAATTGACCAAGAAAATCACCTACAGGTAACAAAGATGGTGCATCATGACGTCTAGCTTATGTAATAATATTAGTATCACAATACAAGAGAAGCTAAATACCAACACTACTCATGGCCACGTACAAACACAGTCTTGCCCATGTTGAAATAAAGCTAGCAATAACGACATTGCTGAATGCATAAGCTGTGTTATCATTTTCAAAATCACGATACGAGACAAAAAGTTTACTGCCTATAAGATGAACATGCTGTATTTCCAAATGGGAATAATGTGGAATTTCATTAAATTCGTGTGTTGTGCTGACAATCTTTGTTTTTGGAAGGTCACATTTTTGTCCCAACTTACCGAATAATGAGTTTTAAAATATTTTAGAAATGTATCGTAGTCCCTCATTCTTTGTTTTATTATATTTCAGATCAATGCTTTCATGCTTAGAATAATCAGAAAAAGATATAGTGTAAACCCTTTAGTGGAAAGATTGGTAACCTTAACTCCATTTCTAGGTTTAAAATTTTCTTTGTAATGGCTTAACATTAACTGAAAATTGGCTGAAACTGGCCAAAGTGTTACGTCGGTGAACGTTCAACTTATTATACGCTTTTAATTCTCTCATTTTCTGATCGAAGTGTAAGCTAAACTGGCCGTTTTGAGGTTACGTACTTTTGTGGAGGATGTTTTAGCCTTGGTTGGATATTTTATAATCCAATAACAGGAGTAAAGGTTACTTGCTTGTCACTGAACGCCACACCATTTTTAAGTGTTTATGTTGCTTTTACACTGTGAACAGTAAACAGTTGACTGGTGGATCGAGAACGATATGATTGCATTGGCGGAAATAGGAAATAAGTTGGGTATAAATCTGTACACAGTAGCAAACGTATCTCTCCTTTTTTCTTCAGACATTCCTCGTAGTAAAACCTACAACATGTTAATAAATGACGTCCGGCGCAGTAAAATCCTAGCTATAAATATCACTCGGAAAACTCCAAATGCCTTCGTAACTGATCCAGGTGGCCTAACGGTCTACCGCGCTAGTCTGTCGATTCAACGATCGTGGGTTCGAATCCCGCCTCGGGCATGGATGTGATTTTAACTGTGTTGTCCGTAGTTAGGAAAAATCAGTTGAAAGAGTTGTAAGAGTTAAATCAGTTTTGTGGTGCATTCGGTTAGGATGCGTTTCACCTTTTTTTAAAAAAGGAAAAAAAGTAGCTAAGTGGCGAGAGCATCTGACCAGTGTGCTAGTGGACCCTCGATCGAAACCCGGCCACCTGGCCTTTTTTTCTTTTCTTTTTTTTTAATTTTCAATTTTAGAGGAACATTACATTTTCTTCTTTTCTACTTTCAAAAACTGTTCTACTTCAATGAAATACGTTGGAAAAGACATATGCACATTTTAGAAATTTTACAGAGAGTAAAACGTTCAGTATACACTTAGGCGTGTTAACAAAATATTACTTAATACCTTGTAACAGGTTGGAAGTAACGATATTCCGCGGTAATTATTACAGTCTGATTTATCGCCTTTTTTGTAAATCGGAACTATTGAGGTTTTCCATTCCTTTGGGAGCTCCTTTCTCCATATAGCACTTATCAATTTATGTAGTTTCTTGATTAGTGCCGTTCCTCCTGCTTTAACAATTAAGTACTCGATAACAAAATTAATTTTAGTTGAACAATGAATGTGGAAGATGATTTCCTTCTATAAGAAGTAAACTACCAGAAAACGTCCTGAAATGTCATAGTAAAAACAGTATTATTTCTAACTGCCTACATCTGCACTAGAATTGAAGATAACCGAAAATGTTTCTTGCCTTCCCTTTACAAAATTACTTAAGAAGTTACAGATGTCGGCATTCCTCCTATAAAATTTTCAGCCTATACCTGAAAATATAAAATCCGTTTAAACTACTAAAGTGCCACTTTACTATTTTGGTAACACGCCAGTATTTTTATAATTTAACAAGTTTGTTTTAAGAAACTTCGTTGAAGTTTTAATGTGAATTACAAAGAGCAGTCAGATCTCGTACTTTTGTTTATTACATACAAAATAAACGTTGGTAGATGAAGATAAAGAGAAATCAATTGCTGAAAAACTTAATTACTTCTTTACTTAATTCTGTTTTAAAAAATATAAGAGATTTTCAATTTAATCTGTTCTCAAGGTACTGCGTATAGCTAAAATTCATATTCAAAATGTTTCACCTCTAAAAAGTTAAATAGTTAAATTACTATGCTAGCTGAAGAAACTGGCTATACACTCACGGACAAGAAAAAAGTGTGAAATTTTAATACAGTTTTAAGCGGCATAATCTCACAGGATTGCCTTAACTTCGGGAACATTCGATATTACAAAATATTATTCTGATGCATCTGCAGATAATACATTAGAAGATAGTAAATATTATAATTATAATATTATTATAGAGTAACATAGTATATTATTATCTTATTATATAATATGTAGTATTTGTTTTATTATACTGAAGTAGTATTATTGGTTTTATATTATTCAGAACTATTCTCTCAGGGACGTTTCTTCTGTCCGTGACTGTACAAACTATTACACATTAATACAGGTTATATAATTTACCTGTGTGAGCTCTGTCTGGGAAGAGGAACTCAGAAGATCCACAAATTTCGTGTAGGTCTTTAGTAAGCCTTTTGGGATGGGCAACTACAGACGTGATCCACCTTAACACAAAGTCATATCCCGTTGTACATATCTCGATGTATAATGAAATGTGGATATTCTATATAGTTACTCTACCTTCTTTTCTTGGTCTTGTCTTAGACGAACATTTCTTCAAATATTCTAGTTCCAGGAAAGAGAACCAATCTCTGATTCACTGTTACAACATTAAAATCGGTTTGTAAAATCCGATTATATCAAAGAATAGAAGGCAATGCGATATAAAGAGGGCAGAAGAAAACAAACCTCTTGTGAACATGGAGGAGACTACACACAGATAAGTAGATGATCTTGAAAAGCATGAAAGAAGAGAAGAACTTGACAAGAATTTAATGCTTGCTTTTGATACTCTGTTGCTGTAGTTGAGAAATGATGAGCAATTAATAGGTAAATGATGTAGGGTATGGAACGTAAATGTATGTATGTTTATTTACTACTAGTCGCATAGTCACAGTTTCTCAGATGAATGTTGTTATGCATGTGATGCCGACATTCGTGTGTTGTAAATAATAATGTGATTAGATTACGTTGAATAATTTTATTGTAAGCGGGCAGTAGAAACTTAAGACTATTGTGATTTAGCTTTAGCTGTATGTCATGTTAAAGTGAGGTATATGTTTCTCCAGTGGAGAATCGTTAAAAGACTGGAAGGACACAATTACTGGAACCAAACCAGTCAGTCTCATCAGAAATATGAATAGTGTCACCTACACTACTGTTAGACTTGGTTTGTTTTTAGGTACACTGTTCAACCATACACGGTAGTTATATTTATAAGCATAGTACTAAGTTTCTTCCAGTGTTTGGGGGATCTCTTACTCTCGACATATGTTATTGGGATCAAACCTCTTAGATGTGATGACTGCTGGTTCCAATCCTCTAACATGCTAAACTTCTTTATGTTCGCTGATCTTTCTCTTTCTGTTATCTTAAAATACTGAAATTTACATTGACAATCTGCACCTAATTCATACGACTGAAATCTTAATTTCTTCAACACAGCGTTCATTCTACTAGTCCTTCTCCTCTTCTTGCAGCTACTTGAAGTTGAATGATTCCATTTCTCATTCTCTGAAGGATATGTCATAATCAAGGTTACTTTATCTGATTATTTTTATTTTTATAAATAATAAGAGTTTGTTTTACGAACCTTCTTCCTAGAATTCGTTTAACACAACTGTATCAGAATTTTTAAAGCAACGAAACAAGCTGACCAAGCAAAAATGACAATATATCAGAGTAACACAATAATGGTAGGTGAGAACAGAACAATAAATAAATAAAATCTGTACCATACTTTAATACTGCACGTAATGAATTATGTACTTCTTCTATCTAGATAAATAATTGGACGAAGTGATATCTTAGACATGCTTTAACAACAACAGCGGCGTACATTTCCCCCCAGTTATTTAACGATTCTCATATTTTCATAAGCGATAGTGAAAATTGACTAATTTTTATGAATAATTCTGCAACCAAGGACTGACAAATTGTATTTCTTCTGTTACTGCAGAGTAATTTCAATTTCAGCTAATATATCATCAGTAAATAAATACGTTAGGTCCCTGTATCACTGTAACGATTTATGTCGATGGGTTCATCATGTAATCTACACTTCTCAGCATTTCCTCCTTCCTGAGAAACAAACTAGAAAACCTCATAGTTAGAAATAAATAAGACGACTACATAATACTTACTTATGCATGTTACTTACAATTAATTTGAACGAACCATATTCCATCGCCTAATCCCCACAAGCCTGAAAAAATATACAACGCATAGCTGTCTTGCACGTTTGGCTTCCAGGCGAGTATAGTGATTAATAGCGCCAGATGTAAAGTAGCTGCATAACAAATCATTGCAATGCGACCAATTATCCGAATAAGGACTCCAAAAATAACTGACGCAATTGAATTCACTACTCCGTAGGATATCAGTACGTAGCCAACTTTGGAGATGCCCAAAACGCACGACACAAACGCCTGGAAGAAGATAATATAGTTTCATTAGTAGTAAACATTAATGAAACTATTCTGTTTATTTCCAATATGCATATATACAGGAGTAAAACAAGCAATTCAATGATTGTGAGCAAAGTTATGGTTTTCATTATAGCAAATACGCGTACATAACCTAGTCTAGGGCTAGATCCCACTGATTTTTTAAAATCTTTTTTTGCATTAACTCTACATTATTTCAAAGTTCCGCTATGAAAACGCCCTCTAGCGTGAACTAGTGGAATCAGCACAAAAATATTTGATGCACGAGATCAGGATCGTATATACTTAGTTTCATCGTAATTTATTATTTTTATTCTCCGTCGATTCTAGCGGAGTCAGTCAACACTCGGGGAAGGGTAAGTTCTCCTAACCCAGGTATCCTTTGCGGGGTCTGGGTGCCTAGTCTATTGGTGGAATCTCTGCCCTGACTTAACACGTCAGGGATGAAGTAAACCTGGGCTTTATACGGTAGACAAGAGGGAGGAGAAATGGCTGGCAAATTCACATTGGTATTAGATAACTGGATTCCTACTTCGGCCTTCGGGCAAAAGAATAAGGACATAGCTTACAGAGAGGAATAACTGAGCGCTAGGGTGCCTTAGCATTAGCAGAAACATAAACACAGAGTAAGTGTAACGATCAAAACTAATATGTTTGTTTTTTAAATCATTTTGAAACGACAGACATGGCTTTACTTCCTGGGATTTCACAGACATTGACCAACTCCTTCCACGACCATCCCTGGCTTGCAGTAACCAGGAATTACAGATTGCCAGAAGAACAGTTGATTTGATCAAGTTCATTATGGAAAGAGGAAGGAGCCACAAGTGTTGACCTATCAGGAGAAACAACAGTTTAGAAGATTATCATGGATCCAAGCTTCAATCCAACAAATGATGAATCGCATCTTTTTCCAAGAAGAAAGGAGTTGACGAGTATTCCCACGAGAGGAAGGTTCTTATTGTGTAAGATTTTAATCAAGGAGGACGCAAAGTAATTGCGAAACACATGAAGGTAAAGGAGTGTTCTCTCAGGCACAGTCAACTGCAAATTATGAAGAAACAAGTAGGAGAAGGTGGTTCCAGTCGTGACAGGATTTTGATGATCCGAGAATACATCAATGAACGAGCATCATTCAAGGAGTGAACAAGCAGTGTGTCCTAAATTCACATCTTCAGGATTGGACCGTGATGAAAGCTTGGGAACTTAGATTGGACAATTTCAAGGCTTCACCCTCGTACTAGGAATCTGTAAAGAAGGATCCTGGCATTAGTTTAAGGAAGGTCAAGTATTTAATGGCAAAATAGCTGAAAGCCTTCAGCAGCGATGAGGACATGGACACCAAAGTTGTTATTGACGTTGTAGATACAATTAAGAAGTTCAACATCCCACGCAAGAATACTGGAAACATTGATCAGTGTGGACACAACTATACGTTAAATCCAATTGGACTTTGAGTTTTCAAAAAGAGAATGATACCGAAGCTGCCGTGGAGAGCATGAAGAAGATGACGCATTCCTACAGCATCCAGGAACTTATCTTGGCAGATGATTGTTAAACTTTTATTGTATGGTACTAATATAACCTAAAATAGTTAAGGAGCATGACGTTAATGATGTGATTGGTGGATCTATTCACATCAGTCTTCAGGACATCTTTCAACCACTTCGGACACCAAAGCAAGTTGAGACCTTCCAGGATGTATTACAGAACATCATGAGTAGGTACATAAGGCCGGTTCTGGGCCACCAGAATTGATAACATTTGACCATTTATGAGAATTTCAGCGACGTCAAAATCGTCAAAGGTTCCCTAATTTTGTCCCGAAGTTATAACGTATTTTACCATTTACGAGCATTTGCTACCTAATTTCGCCTCCCCAGAAGTTCCGGTCTTCATGGATACATGTTCGTCTCATAAAGTGTATATACAAAGACACAAATGGCTGTAGTGATGCATTATTGATGGTGTAGTAGATGCAAAACCTTGTTTCACAGCCACGTAGTAGGGTAAAAACCTTGTTTCAAGCTTAAAGCACTAGCCGCTACCTTCCCTTTACCTCTGGGAGAACAGGGTAATGGCGTTCAGGAGAGTAGGGTAAAAACCTTGTTTCAAGCACGAAGCACTAGCCACTACCTTCCCCCAACCTCTAGGAGACAGGGTAATTGCGGTCAGGAGTTAATACCCGTCAGCGACGTCATTAGTAATGGTGAGTGACATGAACTTTGACAGGTGCTACTCTCTGCCGAGTCTCCAATAAAGCTCAATAAGCATTCCCACCCAGATCGTAGTATTTGTTTCGCTAATTTCGTCCCTCAACTAATTTTGTCCTCCCAAAGGTTTCAGTCTTCATGGATGCATGTTCGTGTCATACAGTGTATATACAAAGATACAAATGGCTGTAGTGATGCATTGTTCATGGTGTTATTGTAGTAGTGATGCATTGTAGTAGTAGTAAAATATTGTTTCACAGCCACATGGTTATAGTAGTAGTAGATGTAAAACCTTGTTTTACAGTCACATGGTTATAGTATTGTAGATATTAATTAGTGTTTGGTATTTTACCTCTTACTGTGAAGCACATATTATTATAAGAACACATAACCATCCATGAATCATTCATTGTTATGCTGCACTGCACTACGATTCACAAGAGAATGTATAGTTTTCAAATCTTGAACTAACATCTTACATCAGGCGAATAGCGGAATGATACTTTACATTACAAACCGGAATTGTTATCGTTTTAGCATTATAGTGAATGCTTATCTTCTTAAGAACTTATAAGCATCTACTGCACTTCACTGGAAATCACAAGAGTTGTATAGGCTTCAATATCATGATAAGCTTCAAGGTGAATATTGATTTGGTACCTTACATTACAGCCCAGAGCCGCTTCTATTTTAGCATTATAGTGTATATTTAACTTCATAAGCACCTATAATCATCTACAGATCATTGCTATGCTCAACGGCACTGGAAGCTGCTAGGGAAATGTTTAGTAAACTTCAAATCTTGAACAAACATCTTACACCAGGCGAATACCGGAATGATATCTTGCATTATAGCCCAGAGTCGCTTCTATTCTACTTTAGCATTATAGTGAATGAAGAAGAACATTCTCGTTATGCTATTAAGGAATATAAACAAATCTTGTTTCGTATATGTTACTGCTGCACTTAGCTTGCGACTTAGTATTTATTCTTATGTTATTAGCTGTTACAATCGTTTATAATATATGTGTGGAGTTGAGTTTCTATATTAAACATTTATTAAAATTGCTCTAATACTCTTTCATTCTTCACGTTAAAAACATCTGAGGTTTGAGCTATTAGTATTACTGTGCAAAAGGTATCTGCAGGCACTGCTTCTTCAAAATCCACTATAATTTTAATATTCGTTCTTTCATTTACTACTACTTGCTTTCGTTTACTAGTGTTAATAACAAACATGGGGCGATTCTCGATAAACTCTGTTGGCGAATAAAACATATCGGTATTATTTTGAGTCACACGTTTAAATGCTGTATAACTATCATACATTTTAAGGTAATCAGCCTTTTTGATATATAGATTTTAGTTCTCATGAGGGAATATTTCATTACGACCATTCTTTGAATAAATATTTTTAACTTTGCATTGATGAAACTTACTAGCATCCTTTTGTTGTGTATCATCATCACGACTAGTTTGAAAGAGACCAATTACGAAATCGAGCATATCAAACTGCAATGAATTAAACTGTGTTGTTACATCAAATTCGAAAAAGGAACAAGATACGTGCCGTTGAATACTTTGATGTGTGTGAAACTAAATTGGTATTTGAGGCTTCCGAAGTATATCAGCCATTAGTTTCATCGCAAAACTCTTTTCATATTCAAAAATTGGCATTCTCAGTTCCATTGAGGTGATCACAAGTGTACTATCATCTAAAGTACCATCCGCTTTCTTTGTTTCCAGCGATAAAATAAAAACATTTTTATTCGCATTCCTCTTAAATGTTATTCGCAAACCGCCCTTCCACATAATTTCTTTATAACCACTAAAGAAACCGAACAGTAGGCACAGAGGGAATAGTACTGTGTTTTTTCTCGTGGAAGCTTCTGATAAATAATTATTGAACCTAACATAATATTCAAGCTCAGTCTATGAGATTCGACATTTAACGATAGCAGTTGATGGAATTCCTGGATAATCGATTCTATCGATAGCAGTGCCACGCTTTATCTCTATATGAGAAGATAAATATGGAATAAAGTTATCTATCAGCTTAATATTTGATCCCGCTGTAAAGGTTCCTCCAGCATCCCTGCCAATAACTTCAAACTTTATATATAGATCAGAGTAATGGGGGTGCACAAACCCACCACCAAGGTCTATATCGAACTCAATCTGGCTGAGTAGTTTGCATATTATTACAATTTGATTGGTGTTTTGAATTCTTATGTATGGAGCTTACTTCTTTAAAAGTAGTTCAATTGAAAGAAACGATTTACCTAATCTAACCAAATCTAACTTTAATGTCAATGGTATGTAATGAAGATTTGTTACTAAGAAATCGTTTATCTAATGACAGCTTACTTAAATTAAATACGTGTTTTTATTTGAATTCAGATTAACATATACTAATCTTAACTTGGCATATCGGCTAATCTAATGTTAAACAAGTTTATTCGGAACCACTTGGCCTGTTATTGTGTGGTCTTTGTTATAATCTTTAATTCTTTAATCCCTTAATAATAGTAATAATGTAATAACCTTGTGAGGATCCATACAGTTGCATTATGAATAAATATGCAAGTTAAGCTGTGAATTGTAAACGTGAAATGTGTCTAGTGATATATAATTTGAATAGGTAGATTTATCAAATCATATGTATGATCTACTTGGTTCAACAATGTTTTATAGTACGTTATTATTGAATATTTTGAACCAGAATCCACACCATCTGAAGGTAATTTCTAGTGTAATGTGTAGTTGTGAGCTATCGGCTATTTCTAATACTACTTTGTATTGAATATGCGACAATTGCATTGAAAATTACGGCTGATATATAAACTGTTGTGTATTTTACATACTTGTGTAAACTCTGCGGCAATAAATGCCTGTTCCATGCCCAACCAACACGTGATAGGAATCAGTAATTGTTGTCTTCTGATGCAAATTAGTTTAAGTGTAGCTCCAAGCATTGCTCTTCTTGAGAGTTGAGGTCCACTTCCTTTTTGATACCTGCAAGTGAAAAAAATATATATCCTTTGCAGTATTCTGGATAGCCAAATTACAATAGTTGTGGGAATGATGATGTTCATAACATGCTATTTTTGTTGCACGGAAATCTGTGTCAGATAACAAGTTGACAATTTCTGACTTTAAGAATACGCTCGCACAAGTAGAAACAGATTTTGGATTACACCATTCTATTCCTCTTTTCAAGTATACCGTGGGACCATTTAGACTTAGCTGATATCGGTTGATAGGCCTAGCCTATTGTTACTGAGATAAACTCACTGTTTGTTACAGGCATGTTTTCGGGGGATCGTTCAACTGCTTACCCGAAAGAATTAGTCCCAACACTTGTATTACTCATGTATATGCTGAAATACGTATATAATAACACATTCTATAAATATTGTTCATGTTATTTGTAGGTTAACTAAGGAAGTATAACATATTGTAGTAACATTATTATTATTTTATATTTTAGTACATTATAGTCAGTATGTATTATTTATAATTTTCGTGAATCCCGAATGAATTCTTCTGGAAGAAACACTGATAAACTTATCTGTAAATGAGGAGTCAAGCGAAAGATAGGCGTCCTACTGATTTACAGAAATTTGGATAATACATTCATTTTGTCCCCTAGAGCTATAGCCGGGTATAAATAGAGTTGAACCGCAAACAAATTGGAACAGAAAGTCTGACAACTGTTTATGAACAATGTGTTATAAAAAGGATGGAATAAGGTTTACTGAGCCACTGTAGTCATAGAGCCGCCATCTTGGAAAATAGACACCGTAACGAAATAGTATGATAAAAATTTTTGAGATTTTTACTCAACTGCAAACATAAAGTCTGACAACTGTTTCTTTATAAATAAAGGGTGATAGAACTACAGAATATAGTTTATCAACGCCACTCTAGTTATAAGGCCACCATAAAGCAATACGCGGGTAAAAATAATCGAAATTATAACCAATCGAAAACAAATTGCAACAGAAAGTATGGCAAGTGTTACCTTGTAAAAAATAATGGATAAAAACGATGGAATAGTTTACAAACACCACTGTAGTCATAAGACCGCCATACTTGAACGTAGCAGTTATTTTATCGTTTTATGGTTTTTGTGACTTCTTTTACTTTTACTTGGATGGAACGTTCATTTTCCATGGCTTGCGTATCTAAAACGTGATCAATTGTAATGTAAAAAAATAAGATATTCTTCGCCTGAGTAATTTGATATTTTTTTCTGCCGAACATTCGCTAGGCAGCTGTTTTGCTACTTGAAATTAACGCGAAAGATTATGGAAGAGAACAGTATTTTATGATTTCCGGAGTATAGGTAGGAGGTAACTTCAACCATCTTTTGATATTTTGTAGAGTTATCTAAGCTTCGTCGAAAGTGCCTATAATCTTTTCCGGAAAACATAGAAAATTTACTGTTTTCGGCACTTCTACACATAGAAGCCTATGGGAGGAGACAGTTTGTCACGATTTCTTGACCAGGTCACCTCAATTGGATTTTGATAAGTTGTGGAGCTAACTAGGCTATTTCGGAGGAGGCTGTAATCGTCGATGTCAAACCATCGATAAGTTGGTCAACAATTATATCAAAAAGCAAACACTATATGTCAGACTTTATGTTTGCGGTTGACTTAAATTTTACCCGACTATTGCTTTATGGCGACCATTTTTCAAGATGGCATGCCTATTACTACAGTGGCGTTGTAGACTTTATTCCATCGTTTCTATCGCCCTTTTCCATAAAGAAGTAGTTGTTAGACTTTCTGTTGCAATTTGTTTTCGGTTGGGTTAAAATTTAAATTACGTTTACGTGATTATTTCTTTTTGGCGGCTATTTACCAAGATGGTGGCTTTATTACTACAGTGGCGTTGTCAAACTATGTTCTATTGTTTTTATTACCTTTTTTGCATAAAGAAACAGTTGTCAGACTATGTTTGCTTTTTAGTTACACTTTTAACTATTTTTACCCGATGAATGCTTTATGGTAGCCGTTTTCCAAGATGACGGCCTTCTGAATACAGTGGCGTTAGTAAACATAAACGTTAGTTCCATCGTTTCCTCATACTTTTTTCATAAAGAAACAGTTGTCAGACTCTCTGTTGCAATTTGTCTGCGGTTGGGTTAAAATTTCGATTATTTTTACCCGACTACTAGATCAATAGGTAGCTTTGATGGATATGTTCTTAGAGGCATAATTAATCGTTACTGGGGATATAAAACAGTACCAAAAATAGAAAGAAAAAAATATGAAAACACCGGACACTTTCGTTGACGCAGAGAAGTTTGTATTACAGCATCATGTCGTCCTCTTCAAGCAATGTCTAGAACAGGTACGTCTAAAATAGTTTGTTTAGATTGTAACTCACTTACAGGAACAAACCTTTACACCACTGCTCGACAGGCTAATCACAACACTCTTAAATAGAGCATAAAACTTTACAGTAGCGATTTCAAATGACAGCGCACGTTGTAAGTGATGGCGTCAACAATATTAAACAGAAACTGTATTATTGGATTTACTGGAGCAGTTGCACGGTGTTCAACAAAATTGCTAATATTAGGTTTTAGACCGGGGCCTGAATGAGTTAGGTATGCGGTCGGTATGCAAAAATTTTAGCGGAGAGTTTCTCTTTTGATTATTATTAACCTAGTCGTAGACACTTTGAAACCTGTCGCGTAGTCTATTTCCAAGATGGCGGCCAAATCCAATTTCAAATCCAAATCCAATCCAAATCCAATGAAGCAAAGTTGACTCTGTTTATTGCTCTGAGAGCTCTGCTTGAGGGTTCGTGAGCTATAGTATCTAACATGTCCTTTATACATACACTATGTGATTAAAAGTATCCGAACACCCCGCGAAACATGTGTTTATCATACAGGACGATACAGTACTGCCGTCTATCTCTTGGAATATATGGTCAGCGATCTCACTAGTCAGGAGACAGCACGAGACTGCAGAATGGGGTGGTCTCAGGACCTCACGGACTTTCAACGTGATCAGATGATAGAAGTCTCTGTGCGAGATTTTCATCCTCCAGAACATCCCTAGGTCTACTATTTCCGATGTTATAGTGAAGTAAAAAAGTGAAGGGACATATACAATCAAACAATGTGCAAATCGACCTCCCATGTTGACTTCTAGAGACCGATGAGTGTTAAAGAGGGTCGTAGAGCGTAATCGTCAATCATCCGTCACCACCATAACACAGGAATTCCAAACTGCATCATGATCTACTTCAGGCATCATGACTGTTAGGCGCGAGGTGCGCAAACTTGATTTCCATGACCGAGAAGCTGCCCATAAGCCACACATCACACATACAAATACCAAACGTCGCCTCACGTGGCGTAAGGAGCGTCAAAACTGGACCATAGAACAGTAAAAACTTGTGGGAAGTGATGAATCACAGTATACAATGTTGTGATTCAACTGCAGGGTGTGTTTGTGGCAAATGTCTGCTGAACGACATATACCAGCCTATATAGTGACGACTATGAAATTCGGTGGTGCTGGGGTTACAGTCTGGTCATGTTTCTCCTTGAGGGGACTTGGCCCCTTGTTACCTTACGTTGCAATGTCAAAGCACAAGGTTACGTTGATATTTTAGAACGTTAGAAAATACAACTCCTTTAGTGCATGCAGAATTCCGAGCTGGTAAGTTTTGCGTGAAACGCTCTTAAACAATCACTCAACCATACTCCAAGGACAGGAAAGAGTGTGATTGACAGAAATGCCATCTTGGCATAGGCATCTTTCATAACACATTAAAAGTAATATGTCCCTACCTCGAATATATCGATAAAACACAAGGAGTAGAGGTAAAATAAAATGAAAAGGGTGAAATAGATGTTAGCAGAATAATGGATTTTGTTGAGTACCTGAAGGATTTTGTTGAGTAATGGATCCTGAAGTAAAGTAGTTTTTGTTTAATGTCTCTAACATAAGTAAGAAAAAGCACAATGGATTTGTTATTGAACGTTTGGAAGTCACATAAAATCCATTTTCGACTCACCCATTATATGTTGTAAAGTGCCAACTTTTGCAGCAGTTAGCACAAAGTCTCATGAAGAACGCGTGAAACAACACAGTGATTCAAAAATTACTTTCAGCAGAGTGGTAATGTTAGAGCATGAGAAACAATATGACCTAAGGAAGCTCTTTTTTTCTCTGAGTCAATGCTATATCCATCTTTACAGATGGCTCCTTATAGAAATGCATGAAGTCACCTTTTATAAAAGACCTTGAACACCAGCCCTAGCAAATGTTTCAGTCCATGAAATACCTTCACATACATTCACAGTCCATGAAATAATGTTCATCATTATTGGATAGCTGTAGTCCATAGATGCGAATGTAGTGCGTGTGGAAAATTCAGAGAACTAGTGGAACAGATTTTGTGTTTTTCATTATTTGCAGTATTTCATTGCCCTGGCATATGTGACGTTCACATAGTATTTGATATGTATGATGCAAAATATGCCTTGAACTCATATCATATGTCCTAAATTGTGTTATGATCTCTCGATACGCATGTGCTAATGTTGCCACTTTACTCTTTCCCCACCTTCCCTAAAATGGGTGTACTGTACAGCATATATGGTATCGGGCTGGAACTGGTAACTATGATCTCACAGCAATGCATGCCATTGAGTAAGCCATCGGCGGTGATGTTTGCAAAATACTTCCTGCATTGTACGCTTTTACGGGATGTGACACAACCAGCAAGTTAGCAAAAAAGTAAATGCTTTAAGTTTGTGAGGACCAATCACACATCTATTGGGTTTATAAGAGATGTCGGTAGAGATTACGGTATCTGATAAATTGTTTTGTAATATAAATAAAAAATGTTGTAAAGCTTCCGTATCCGCAAATTGGTGAACTACAGCATTCTTCAGAAAGTTTAACGTTAGGCGGGCTCCGCTATTACATGAAACATAGATCGATATAGTTCCAGGTTAATCCGTGTTTACACCCACCAACATCGAGCAACTTTAAACATCACATTCTGCGGGTGAATTTATAAGTTATGTTATGGATCAAAGGCCACCACATGTGATAACACATCTTCACGAGTCGATAATGGCTATTGAGTTACAGAGAATGGAATTCTGCAAACTACCCTTATAAATGTTAAAAATCTTGAACATCAAACTACCGTTGTTTAATACTAACCTCTTGAAGGATATAATGAAGAACACTGCAGCCAAGAATAAAGTCACATACTTCTCATTCTGTAATTATATTACTGAAAACTGCAGCAACTGCAGCATTCACAAAACAAACTACCTAGTATAGTTAGAATTCCATGTGCGATATTATGTTTTCTTAAAATTATTCTATATTTGGTCCTCAGTGTCAATACTGAGTATTTTTATACAGGGTGGCCACCCATCTGGAAAACCTGGAAAAGTCAGGGAATTTTAAAATTCTGGAAAAATCATGGAAAAATCGGGGAATTCAGAGAAAAAACAGGAATTTCTGCTTGGATGAAAATATAAATGCTTCCTAAATATTTAGCCTGTATATTCCATACAAAATCCTCTTGGTCTCTGGGGCCTCTGCCCCCAGACCTCCATTCAAGACTTAATGATACACTTCATGCCAAGTTTCGTTTATCTAGCTCAACTGGTTTGGGCTGCGTCTACTTTCAATATGTACTTTAGTCAGTCAATATCTATGGAGTTTTATAGAATACTAAAAAAGTCATTCAGTGCTGTCTGTGAATTGAGCTAGAGAGAATTAGATACCATTTTGTAATAAACACAGTAGGTTTGTTCGCTGGGAGCTCCGCTTCCTGACACCACTTGGTGCTGCAGCACCCCCAGGCTCCATACTTTCACTCGATGAGGACTCCGCCCCCAAACTTCGTGACATTGTTTCTCTAGAATCCGAAATTATTACTTCATGTAATAGTTATCATATAAAATGTTTAAGTTTACCCCGGGGCACTATGACGAGATCCTAAGCGATAGCAAGCAGGACATGTGCAAGTTGTAACGATGTGTGAAGATTGTGTTTAATGAATCTATGTTTGAATAGTGTGTACGTTCAAAAATTGGGTAAACATCATCTATACAGTGTAGGGTAAGTGAAAACAGAGCCTGAAGACAATAGTGGCTTCAGAAGAATTCACCACAAATTAACAAAAAGCTAATATCATGAAGTCTTTTCTAGTGTCAGAGTCCGTAACTAAAGCTGATGTGTTTGCAGGCAGTAATGGAACACTTGTCATTCAGGTCTGCTTCCCGACTCGCAACAAATTTTAAGCTGATGTTCCCTGACAGCGAAATTTGTAGTAAGATACAATTACAACGTGCGAAGTTAGCCTATACCATTGTTCATGGACTTTGGCCACTTTTCAAAAATTATCTCCTCAACGAACTAGAAAATTGCAGGCATTATTGCAGGCATTATGTTATTGGGTTTGAAAGCCTTAACAAAGTCTTTCAAACGCAGCAAATGGACCTAACGATTCACTTTTGGGATAGCAATATAAAAACAAGTTTCAACAAGATATTTAATTTCAGTTTTCCTGGGACATTCAACGTCTGAAGACCTTGAAGTAAGTTTCAAGAATGGCGTCTTAGGTTTAGACCTCAAAATCATTGTTCAAAGTCGAAGGATAGCCCACATGTTAATTTCAAGTTTGTAAGTGATTTGCAAAAAGATCTCGTAAGTTTACCTTCAGATCCAGTCTTCCTTGACATTGAAAGTTGTGGACTGCATACTATGAATTGTGCTTTCAAAGCTACCATGCAAGCAACGGGCTGGAAATTAGAAAGAATAAATGAGGGTTTTTTTATAATTCAAAGACGTTCCAGCTCGTCGAGCAGATTACATAAGATTCACAGGATGCTCTATGTTTCCGAAGAAATTTTGAAGCATTAGACGGACGGAAAATATAGAGGTTGCTTCCCGAGCCATAGGAATGTTGTGCAACATAAATAAATACTTGCATCGGGCTGTTGCGAGAGGTAAGTACCACAATGCATTATGCAAGAGCTTTGATACTGAAAGAAATTTAATAAATGACAATCTTCTTGGTAAAAAACTAGTTTTTTTCACAACATTACCAAAGACTTTTGAGTCCTTCCTACGCGAATTTCAGGGAGAGGCTCCCTAAGCTCTTTTCCTTTATAACTCCCTTTATGCCATTGTGTTGTTTGTTGCTGTTCGTTTTGTGAAAGATAGTGCTTTGGAAGGCAAGCTATTAGTGAAGATTGATTTCCAGAACAATGAAAATTTGTAAACATTGGCTACACATCAAAGGATGCTTTACGGAAAGCCAATTCTGTGTCAGAAAGAGAAATTCTTGAATTTCGAAAAGATTGTCGTACAGAATGTCAGAAGTTTGTATTGAAAGTAATTGAGAGATCACCTCTGAAATCCAACCTGACAAGAGAAATTTCGTTTCTGGATCCAAGTGTGTTTGTGGATGACAAATTAAATGTAAAGAGAGTGTCTAATTATCTGGAAATCGTGGTATCCAAAAATTGGCGTTCAGAGGTTTTGGCTGATAAAATCAAAGTTGAATTTAAATCTTTCGCTAAAAACCATCTGGTGCTGGAAGCAATGAAGATTTATAAGTGGAAAAATAAAAGATTAGATGAACATTGAATGGAAATGCTGGATTTATGCCCATGCTTAACGCAGATGGCTGACTTTGCTAAATTTGCCCTAGTTCTGTCGCATAGGAATGCCAGTGTGGAGAGGGGTTTTTCAATCAACAAAGAATGTTTGATTGAAAATCAAAGAGAGCAGAGTCTAATTGCATTCAGGAGGGTACATGATACAATTTCAGCTGTTGGTGGTATTGATAAGTTTCAAATTACAAAGAAAGTTGTCCATGCTGCCCGCAATGCTCATGGAGTATATGTTGAATCCCTGAAAAACCTAGGAGAGGAAGAAAAGAAACAGAATAAGAGAAATGCAATTAAGGATAATGTTGTTGAACTCGAAGCAAAGAAAATGAAGTTGTTGGCTGATGTTAAGGAAAAGCTGTGTGTAATTAATGATGAAATCAATGATTGAGATCCTAAAACTTTTCAACGAATGTTTTGTTAATTCCAGTAGTTTGGATTTAAGGCAGGTAAGTGATTCAAATTAGACTATTTACCTTCTGTAATTTTATATTCTTTTCAGTGACTCCATATTCTTACTAATGTTTCTCTACTCTACATTACAGTTCACCTATAGCTTTGTGGCGAGTTTAGCTTCAAGGACAGACGAATATACCGATTTTGGGTCTATCCTGGAAATTTTCTTGAAAACCGGGAATTGTCAGGGAATTTTGAAATCCCGAAAGAGTGGTCACCCTGTTATAGTAATACTGCTCAAATACGTTCAGTATATTTATAATTTGGTTCATTAACACGTTGCTAAAAATCAATACAGGTTATATGTTAGAAAGTCATAGTCAGTCAGTGCTGTAATTAACTCTATGTGGTGTAATATCTAAGGTGGCAGTCCACAGGCACCGTGATCTTCCCAAGCTCGTGGGAGGATGGGGCTTCCTCCACCAGATTATTCTCACTGAAACGCTTAGCTTCAATTTATCAAAAACAAAGTTCTGTATTTAGGCATCTATTTACAATTGCGACCAACTTGTTCCCTGTCAATGTCGGAGGAAGGTTACTTCCCCAACCAACTTTCTGTTATTGGTTCCAGTTCATGTTCTGCTTTTCTATTCTACTTCTAGCTTGTGGGAGAAAAGTTTCCTCCCGAATTGGTTCTGCTGTGACATATTTTTTTTTTACAAATTTGCCGTGGTGAAACCATGACAAATACGCATTGAAAAGTTTACGCCCTTTTTCTGGGAAGAGGTATTTTCTGGATAAGTGGTTGAAGGAATTGGAGTTGGTCTATGAGGTTTTCTGGGACTTTTATTATTCTTTATTTAGTAAAAAAATGGGATCATTACGATTTTACGAAGTAATCATTCATTTGTGGAACTATAGGAAAGTATGAAAGGAGAAAAAGAAAATTAAAAATGAATAAATGAAGAATGAATTCATGAAGTGCTTACACGCCACAATCACAATAGTAGGAATGTTAGTATAGACATGCGTGTTACCTTCTGTCCCCGGGGCGACACGGGACACTAACGAGAGACAAGATGAGCCCTGTTAGTACTTAATGGATTTTCACCATGCACGTGATGAAAGTATGAAATCTGGGTCGGAGAGAGCAGTGAGCTGGAGGAGGACCTTATGATCGCCGGAGAGAGTGGCGAGAAATATGCTGAATAGAAGGGACAGTGGGTTTGGAATTAGCAAAGGATATTGTTGATTGTAAGTTTTACTATGGTCTATAGTATCTAAAATCAGTGGATGATAAGCGTTATAGCGGTTGGTAATGTAGCTTGTACGTAAGGTTTCAATATGGAACAGAATATTTTGTATGGTAACTCAGGCATACAAGTCTGCTGTTGGGCTTAGGAGATTAATATGGTATGTTATACGGAATACATGGCGTTCAAGTATTTTGAGTTTATTATAATAAGATGAAGATGCTGCAAACCAGGCTGTGTGTCCGTAAGTTACGACTGGTCTGAGAAACGCTTTCTAAGTACTGATTATGGTTGTTGGTGATAATCCCCAAGTTGTGCCAGTAAGTCTTTTTAGGAAATTGAAACGGTTGTATGCCTTGGTTGCAATTTGTTTTAAATGAGGCTTCCAAGTTAGGTGATAATCAAAGATGGTTCCAAGATATTTGACTGTATGAGTTGGTTTGATTCTTGTCTGCTGTACTGCTAGATGTAGTTTTGATGTATTACCGTGTATCCGTGAGCGTTATTTGAGTGGTAAAAAAACTATTGCTTGTGTTTTATTTGGATTGATTGTAAGTCTCCATGTAGAACACCACTTACATGATTCTCCTGCCGCTTGCATGTTTCGGTTAATTTGATTTATAGTTTGAGTAGTAGCTAAAAAGGCGGTGTCGTCTGCGTACTGGTAGAGTTGAACATTCTCTGGTAATGGTGGAAGATCGGTACTATATTGATAGAGTAGTGGGGAGAGTGCTGTTCCTTGAGGGACTCATGTGTGAAGAAAGATTGGGAATTAGGTGGCATGATTGATGGTAATGTAGGCGATACGTTCAGCGAGGAAATTATATATGTATCGGATATATGCAATAGGTAGATGAAACTTTAGTTGTTTCCAGATAAGTGCATGATGCGAAACTTTATCGAAGGCATTTTCTAAATCAAATAGAACTAGGCATGATGGTTTGCAGGTGTTGAAGTGATTTGTGATATGGATGGAGACTCGTAGTAGTTAGTCCTGGATACTGTAGCCGGGTCGAAAGCCTGCTTAAAGAGTGGGTAGGAGATTTCTGTCGATAAGAAGAATGTGTAGGATGCTTTACTAGGATTCGTTCTAGGATTTTGCTAAGTGTAGGTTTGAGCTGGATGTGTCCGTAGGAACTTACTGAGGTAGGTGGTTTATCTGGCTTGAGGAACATAAGCGTTTTAGATGTTTTCCATTGAGCTGGTATATATCCTGTACGTAGTAAGAAGTTCAACACGGCAGCTATCAGTTGCAGTAGTCGATACGGTTCTTCTTTCAGATGTCGATATGTTACACCGTCCTGGCCTCGAGCGGTATTCTTCTTACGTGCGGTGGTAGCAACTATGTCTTCAACGGTGATTGGTGCTGTAAGATGGTTGTTCTCGTTGATGCGGTGCTCAGAGTTCGGTTGTAGTTCTGGTGATGTAATATTCAGCCTATTTACTGGATGTGTCCTTGCGATGAAAGAATTCTGTGGTGTGAAGATATCCTGTAGATATGTTGTGAATGCATTAGCCTTTTCTTCATTAGATTGTAGAAGTTGGTCTTCTTGAAGTATGTAGTCATTGTCTTTTTGCCGGTAAGGTGGTGAAAACGTTTCCAGAATCTCGATGGATGCGCTGTATCTCTAAGTTTGTTGCAAGTCTTTACCCAGTGCCTAAGTTTATATGCATTTATGCAATTGTTCACTGAACGTTGTAACTGCCGATGAAGTCGAAGATCTGCTGGGTTGCGAGTTCGTAGCTATTCTCGAAATGCTTGTCGTAATCGTCTAACCTGTGTGAGGTAGTATTGCGGAAGTTTCGGCTGGTATAGCGTCGTATCTGTTGTCGGTATATCGCCCTATTACTGCAAAAAGGTTCCAAGCACCATTTCCATCTTTGTTCATTTTATGGTAAATTCCTAATCCCATTCGTGGTCACCACCTACTGCAAAAAGGAGACAAGTACCCTATGGGTCAATCTTGAGTAACACTAATCAGCCAAGCACCACTTCCAAATACAGTTCTGCAGCAAGAAGGTGCCAAGCACCTATGGAATGGTGATTGTCTCCTTTTTGCAATGCTATGTTTTTACTGTGGAAAGTTTTTTGAGAAGGGTCACAGTTATATGGGAGCCGATAGGGTCTATGGAACTATAACAAGTATTACCAAAAACCGTCCAGTGATGGCACCATCTGTATGGTTAACAATCATTGAATCAAGCCGACTCCGACCTGAACCGTTTGTTGTTTCTGAGATGACACATCATGATTTTGATGAGTGGTGAGCAGTCCAATCTAAGATTCTGCCACAAGCAATGAAGGATAATAAGGGCGACCGAGTAGTGTGGAGTGGAATTAGAATGCTTCTCTTTGAAAAAGGTGCAAATAAAATGATATGTAAGTACTCTTTTGTTACAAACGAAGCACGAGAATTGAAAATTAGGAGTACCAGGTCCCAGATCATGAACATTGTTGTTCCCAAGGCATACAAAGAATAATTCCAATCTCAACAAAGAAGTATGAAGACCTGAAAAAAATATGTAAATAGTGTTATTCCTACCCATGCAATGCGACAAGAATATCTTACTTTGCCACATTCTGCAGTAAAAGAAGACATTATTGACTTAGGTGAAACTTATGATCCTGAGGACAATTAGGCATAAACCCATATAGACAACCTTGAAAGTGATGATGTGCAGATTAAATTAACATTGGGATTGTTAGTATTGTTCAATAGACTATCTTCTTTATTTTATAAATTCAGAATTGTTATTCAAGAAGGTAACATTTTGTTCGTATTTTATTGAAAATAACAAAACATTGTGTGAAATTATTTACATTGAAGGCTATTGGGTCTACTCAAAGATTACTATTGCAGTAGTTTTTATTCACTTTCTTATGATGATGGTTATTAAATTAACATTCTTAGATTTTTTTGTATTGTTTAACCCCAGGCTAGTTTCTGTTCTGTATTAAGTTTAAAACAAAGGTAACAATGTGGATTTTTTTCCTTCTAGGCCATTTGGGCTATTCAAAGCTTAGTAGTATAGTAGTTCTTTTTCACTTTTGTATGGTGTTGAATGTATTGTTAATTAAAAACGTGCTTTGTTTTCTGTTGCTTATCACCACTGATACATCTTTACCAGTCCTGCAAAAAGGTACCAAACACCATCTAGAGGGTGAGGGGGTGGTTGCGCAGAAATCTTCAAGGTACTATCATTTAGTATGCTATTAACCATAGCAACTCTGTGAGACAGAAAGTTCTCCAAATAAACCAAGTGTAGCAAAAACCATAACGAAGTTTATTTGAGCAGTTTTTCTCTTCTTCTGTAAAATTATGATTTTGGCGCTTGGAACCTTTTTGCAAAAATAGGGCGATATGTCGTTTTGATACTGACTGGATGGTTTCCGTGATAATATTCAGCGTCTGATAAAGTTCCTTCTCGTTTGTGGGTTCCTGGATGTTATGTAGCCTGTCATTACTATGCTCTCGGTATTTGTTCCAGTCGGCGAGGTCAAGCCTGGTGGTAGTTCGTGGTGGAGGTTTGTCTGTTTTCTGGGAAAGTCTGGGGTGTAGGGTTAATTTTGACGGAAACATGATCGCTGCCTACAGTATCCCGAACTTCTAGCTGTGAGCGGTGGATAAGGTTAGAGGATAGAATGACTATATCAGGAGTGGTCTGTGAGATTGGTCGGGTAGGCTTGGGTAATGGAGTAGTAGTAGTCCGGTGGTGCTGTTGGCAATAGAGTTCGTGAATTTGGCTTTTGGTCGGTCTGATCGGTTATGTATATTTATATCCGCCATTTACGATGTATGTGTTAAACTTATTCGACATATACTGAAAGAATTGTAGTGGAATAGGGTGACCTGGTCGAACGTATATGGTGGCTAACATTATATATAGATTTCGGAAATAAACAGTAGATATGATATGTTCAGGTAGTTGAAGGTGTGGAATATGATGAACGTGATCGGGTTCATTCGCCATTAGCTCGTAAAGATTGTATAGTGCTTGCTTGATGAATAAATTTATGACCAGGAATTTTCCATGGTGATTGTGGATGAAGGTGTGTTTCATTAAGCAAAAAAGCATTTACATTTTCTTCCAGCAAGAGTGCTTCAAATATTTTTTTTGTTTCATTAGCGATCAAATTTTCACAAATAGTATGGCGATATCCATGTTAGCCTTGTGGTGTGGTTTGCTGTGATTGTGAGTTAGAGAAAAGCGGGGTTGTAACAAAATGTACATACGTACCTGTATACGTTGCTTGGAAGTTCAATTGAAAAACTTGTTTTGCAGCTGTTTGTATTTGTTGAAGTATGTGAGAGCGGTGTGCTGATTGGGTATTTTGTCGTGTTATGGTGATGAAGGATAGAAGTTGCTCGACAGTGATAGGTTTGGTGACGAGTGGGTATTTGTCTTGGATGATGCCTTGGATATTCGGTTGATCGTGAGGTCCAAGCACGACTAAGTCTGCTTTGTCAGGTTGTGGCTGGGGTCTGGATTTGCATACGTAACTATAGGTTGGATGGTTCTGTTGACATGTGGAACATTTGGGGGTCCTTGCATATTATTAAACTGACGGGTAGGATGAGGTCCGGAGCAGTATTCACACTTAGGTTGATTGGTGCAATGATTGGTGGTATGTGAGTTATAGCCTTCACATTGTTCACACCTGATGGCAATCGGTGGTTGAGTACGAGAAGGCTCGGCGTGATGTCTCTTTCTGTATATGTATGCACCTAAGGTGAGGAGATCATTTACTGTTTCGTGTGAATGTGTTAGTACTCTAACTAGATAGGTAGGTCTATTTTGACATTTGATCCGTATGACTTTTGCAAATTCGATTTCTTCCTGTCTGAGTTCTTCTCCAATTTCGTCATCAGTCATGTAGGATCCACGCCACAGATTACAACAGAGAGAAGTGGTTGTTTACGCTTTGGAGGTGGTTGTTTGATGCGCTGATTTGATAAGTTTGTCATACTTGCGGATTTGCCTAATATTTCCAAGCTGTATTTATTACGAATGGTTGTCGCGAGGTTAGCATCCGGTGATTTTATGATTACTCCGTTTCGCGTAGTAATGATTTGGTTAATGGTTTGTCGTGGTACATATTTACAGAATTGTTGGAGAATTTGCTTAGGATTTTGGAATTTGGTATCAAAGTTGCTCAGTAAGAATGCATATAATGTAGCAGTTTGTTCTGATGTTTTATCTTCGACATACATATCTGATGAATCGCTATCACAGTCCTGATCATTACATGTTGCTTTTTGTTAGGTGGTGATGGTGGTTCTTTGCTGTCCGTTGCGCGTACTGATGTTCTAGAATGGGTGCGAGGTTCAGTAGTCGTGGCCTTTGCATGATGTCGCGATCGATGAATAGTACGATAGTCGCTGGGTGATGGTGTTCTAACTTGAGCCGGAAGTCCCTGGTGAAAGTCGTCCGCCATTGAATTAGTCCGTCCTGGGGTCGAAGCCCGTGAAATGGTGAGGGAAAATAAAATGAAAAAGAGAATCAAAACGGCTGATGAGATGATCAGTCTTTGTGCAATGACTGATGCCTCAAATTAACTTTCGCCCTCCAACACTGAAAAGTGCTGTCGGTGCTATTGAGATCGTATGCGTGCTGATCACATTGGATGTGTATATAATAGCGAGGACGAGTGCCAAAATATCTCCCTGTTATATCTGCTGCATACTCTGTTTATCAGGTAACATGCTCACTTGATTGATAGTAGATTCTTTTTGCTGAAGAGTGGAGGGAAGACACTGTTGATCTTGCTAAAAAGACGGAGCAATTATTATTTCGCTGCTGTTGCTGATTCAAGGATTGAATTACGTACATTGTGTTAGCTTATTAAAGATACATGCCCAATAACAGTTATTTTTTTCATTTGTGCTACTTGAGCTACTAGGTTGTTGAAGAGAGAAACGAGGGGAATTAGTGCTACTTCAGAACTGTAACCAGAGGGAAAGCGAGGGTGAATCGGTCAAACGAAGTATTAGCATCATTAGAGTTTGCCAATTGTTTGTTGTATTTTCTCTGTTCGTTCTGAAAAACAGAAACAAAAAGTGAAAAATTGAATTTGATACAATACATTACCGCGAAATCCCTTTAAACATCTCTCAAGTCGGAACGTTGCGCGATAATATTATCATTATACATCTAACTCCGTTGTCTACTGGGTACATAAATGCCTGTGACCACTTCTCATTCTCAACACTTTTAACTTTTCCATATTCACTTAAGATGTTTGACAATAGGTTAAACACACTCACTTTGGTTACATCTGAAGCATTCAAAATGCATACCTGGCTGATTTCGCCATTAGAATGTTTAAAGGGAACAGTATTTAGCGTCTTCCTAAGAACTGTTTCAAACAATACTTTGAACACAAACTTAATACACACACAGTATGCTTCACTGTCCAATTACATTACAGGAGTTATATTAAACACACTGTGTATCGAGGTATATATTGCAATTGATGTTGCTCTGTACTGGCGCGTGTTATTATCGAACACACACTTCACAGTGCGTTTTCTAATCAATTGCAACATTCTTAACTTATTTCGACACTAGGACCTAAACAATATCAGAATATGTATTATCTAGTAAATGCAGGTGGAAGATTGCACACTTTACTTACAATTACCTACACTATCTAGAAACAGATCAGAACACAACCTCACATAACGAAGCAGTCAAACCAACTCTCCAGACTTGACCACGCAAGAGGCTCAGTCATGAAACATTATGGGTACAAATTGATATAGCGTATTACTTACCTGTTAGGGAGTAAGACCTGAAAATTTGCCGCCGTAGGCATCTCTGCCTATGCCTTCTGTGCCTATGCATAAATTCCCCCTGGCACATATACTAAACAACCTCCTATCCATTGTGTCGCCGGTGAACGTTATAATCAATGTAATTTGTATGTAAAATTAAAAATTAGAAACTTAATTGAATAAATGATATTGCGAAGAGACCGTAGTTGCTTTCACATGAATGAAGAACAAATGTATAGAAATCGAGTAAACAGAAAAGCAACTAAGCATAAATTTTACTGTCTTTGTACATGCCATCATTCACAGAATTAGGAAAATTGTACATTCAGATACTATGAAGTACGGAAATTATGCAACACAAACGTTAGCAAGAAGAACAGATATGACAGCAGCGGACAGGAAAGTCAAAGAGCAAACATCAGAAAGATAACAGGAACTGAAGAGCAGTTCAACAGCCAAGTCACAGTAATTTGCTAGTGTCACAGAAGTTATTAGGATATTTATCACTAAGAATTTATTCATCTCAAATACAGATTAAAACAACTCATCTCTTTGTAATATGAAAATACAATCTTCGACTTCACCTTAATTTCCCCTCTCGAATAAGCAAAACGAGTAGATAGACTTATGCTCATATTTACCATTTCAGCTCTATCGTCTGAAGTTGGCAGTACTTGTGCTCATCTATTAGAGAGAAAGCTCAGTGTTGTTACAATAGTTTTACTTTTATGCATGGTTTAATTTTATGATTTATTGAAAATTATTGATTTTCATTTCACATTGTAAAAAGTCGATTTTGGGCTCGAAATTCGAACACTCTGTGTCTCGAAAACGAAACGGATTCTGAGCCATATTTGTATGAACATGTTCTTGTATCATAGAGTTATTAGTGTATAGGGACGATAATATTTAAATGTATAATTTCATTGTATAAAAGATATTGTTAAATTGTATAACATGTCTATACTATGTTTTGTATACTATGTATAACATGTCTATACTATAAATTAAATAAGTTACTATGTTTTGTTAGGACGCGAACGGAGGAAGAAGTATTTTATTAATATTTAAAGTATTCAAAACAGGATGTAAGGTGCATTCCATTTAAGCAGAGAGACAGAAAGGAATGTTATGCAGGTGTTGAGATGGATACGTAATATAGCTTGGCATTGAGTTAACATCCGTTTACGAAATGCCAAAGCTTCTAAAGAGATCTGAGAGCACGTTTCGATATGAAAATAGTTAATAAAAGCATTTGGACGCAAGTGTCTTCAAGGATAAATTAGTAACAAACAGGATGTGATACTCTTCGTTCTTTTTATACTTTTGGAATTTTTCTATTTCGTTAAACTATAAATATAAACTGTTAGTGACTTCAAGACCTTCGACACTCCCTCTCTGACTAGTATTGAGAGTGGTGTTACGAATAGTTCTTAGTTTAACACTAAGTCCGTAGTTCAAGAGCAGATCACGATACAATTGAATATTATAAGAAGACTCGACTTTAACAGACTTGTATTCTTCGATTGGACATTTATTTTATGGAACATCAGCGCACAGTCTTTTATTATTCTACAGTGACAATGAACAGTATTTAACATCAGTACAAGTTGATTTCGTATCTGGAACAATGGCTATAAAGAACTTTAGAAGTGCTCAAAGTTTAAACCAATTATTAAGTCATCATTCACCTCAATATGAGGTTGGTTTTGATCTTTATGAGTGTGATACATTTGTGTACAGTCTCTCTCTGCTTTGGTATTGTTGTTAGAATACTTTATGATTTGTTATATTAAGTGTAGAGGACTATGTCCTTTGTTTAAGGTACTTTCGGTATATTCCTTCCGTTCGTGAATGATAGTAGATTAATATCAATAAAGGTTTTATGTTCTTTTATATAAATCCTCTCGTATCATTTATGCATTTACGGTTGAAGAGCACCCGATGCTCTTGTCAATTAGAGATACCATGCTCATAGAGCATTCCCCCAATACTTGTAAGAAATAAAGCTGAGCGAGTAAAAAGGGAGTATCAGGTTCGTTCTCCTCCCATTGTATGATTCCGTAAATGTACCTAAAAGGCCTCATAAAAGGCTAGGAAGGTACTAGATCCTTCACACTTGATCTGAACTGAGGAATACGCCATTTAAGATTTACTATCGCTTTTGGAACATCGTGTATACTTAATTAATCATGTACTCCACATGTATTTAAATACCTGTCAAGTTGATCAACACCAAGAGCCACAATGAGGGTCGACGCCATCATACATGCAATGTAAATGCCTGAAATCAAACTGACTTTCCACTTCTCTGGGCGCTGCAAATGAGCCTTCTTATGGATATTTCGTATGCAGAAGTTTGCCCCACAGAGATCATTATCAGCAGTTTCATCGTCATCTTCTGTAGATAATACTGCTTGCAGGACTGTAAAATAGATAAATATAAAGTATACTGAAAGTTTACATTGAAAATTCTTATGAGAATTGTAGTGGTGATAATAATGATCAGCGTTCTGTTTGAAGGCAGGGTAATGATGGTCGAAGTTCGCTGGATAGGGCGAATCGGAATTTGTTTGGTGTTACTTCCTCAGATGGAAATCAAGTTCAAAAGAAAGAAGTCAATGCTTAACCTAAAGTTCAAAGTGAACTTCAAATGCGACCCTCGTTTATCTACGAAGAAATTTTCAAAATTAAGTTACATTTCTTACATAAAGTATTGCCAAATAATGAAATAGATTGTAGCCTTTCCATATTTTCTAACTAGAACTGTATATTCTTTTGGTGAACGATGATTAGGTTATTTTTATCTCCGGACTGGGCTACAGTGGCTAATTGATAGAGTGCTCACCTCTGGCGGTTGGGGTCGTCGGTTTGATCCCTACTCGTGGCATGTGGGTCTTGTGGTGGATAAACGCCGTGTGCTTGGGTTTTCTCGGGGTTCTCCCGTTTTCTCCCACTTTTCTCATTCCACCAGTCACCCTATCCATCCGGCCTGAGCCAAAATTGCCTAAACGTCTTAAGAATTAAATTCAAATTCATCTCCATGCTGGAAATGAATAACTAATAACCCCATCAGCGAATCAGAAGCGGGCCAGCGGCGGCCCGCGCGCGACTTTTGGCTCCAACTGGCGTGTGTCAGCGTCACCGCGAATAACTGATCGAGAAAATTGCTATCCAGTTGTGCGCCAGGAAATGGGATGTAGCCCAGTGGTGGTCAGCAGGCGTGCGCTGATTCTGGTATAGAAAAATGTACATACTTACGGTAAAAACTAATATTATTAGAAACATAGACATGTCTCAGGGCAATTCACACACAAAGCTGTCAACATTCGTATTAACAACTTATTTCGTCTTAACGCGTAGTGTGAGAAGATTCGAGTTGCCTGCGCTAGGTTTTGAACCCATGAACTTCTAATTGGGTGTCCTACGCTTTCCGCATTAGTCTATCAGGGTGAAACTGGGTGTTCGTCTTTTATTGTTTCTTTTATGGTACGAGGTAAAACTTTCTGTTTCTGATATCAGATAGGCACTGAGGCTTAAAAACCCTGCTGAGGTGGCTGATTACATCACATGTTTGTACTAGGAAAAAGAAAAAGCAAGAAAGTGTTTAGTTAAGTCAATCACAACACTAGAGGGAAGCGAGCATTTTCATTTTTACCCGGGTGGAAACTCTATACAGGTTACAAAGCATATTTTAATTTTGGCTCTACTCATGATCCGGCGCAAGGGACATATTTAGGTGTGGGACCGGCAGATATACTCCCTCAGAAATTCATAGCTTTATAGAAATCCATCGTAAAATTAGTATAACTTTAGACGTAATTATTTCAATTTCATATACATTTTATACTTAAACACACCTTAGACCCTCTCCAAACGCATTCGATCTCTTCCGAAATAATTTGCAGATACTTTGCCTGTGGCACCCGAGGCACATGCTTTTTCATCCCTGCTCAATAATTGTTTCTGCTCCGACCCAAAATTGTTTATTTTAACTTCATCGAACCGTATGGAAACTTATAGTTGAAACATCAACAATGGGAAGGTCCTGGGATCGATACCTGCTACAGCGCATCCTGGCAGAGGTTCTTCGTCAGTCACACCAGGTTAATTCCGGGGTGGTACCTACGAACTAAGCCCTGGCTGACTACCTACATTGCCATCTTTATATATATATATCCCTGGAAACCCGCGCCACATGAGGCCTGGGATTGTCGGTAAAGAACACTACACATTTGCGATTCACCAATTTGCTACAGTGCCTGTCACACACGTTTCAACTGCTTGTGAGCGTAAGTCCGCACTGATGGTTTAGGTGGTAGCACCTCATAATGCATGACTTGGCGACCAGTTTACCGGATACAGAGCATGATCTTGCGTGGTGTAGAGTTTGTCATGTAGTGTGTGGTCGAGTGGAGAAAACATATTTCTACATGGTCGCCAATTTGGGCGCCCGTAGAATGCAAAATCACACATTTACGAATCTCTGTCTACTAAAGAAATCTGTAACAAATGTCTTCACATTTGAATTTCCAGGGACAAGTAAACCTAAAATGATTTCACATAACCAGGGATGTAATGGAGGGTGTGCGCGGGTACACCCATCCACTTAAATGTTTTAGACATCACCGTACACCCACCTAAAATTTATGAAATGCGCAGGTATGAGATAGTAAGCGAAAGGTTTCGTTACAACGAGCGAAGCGTATACCCACCTAAGAATTTATCATTACATCCTTACTATTTTAAATTTTCGAGCTGAAAGCTGGTATAAGCATCATGGCTTATAGCCCCACCAGTTGCAGCTCTTCACGAATTGTCATTACCCTAAGATTGGGTCAGATTCTTTATAATTAACGTGCAATTACTTGTGAACTGTTTAAGATAGAGTGAAGTAATTCCACCAGTGATTTTCTGAGAAAATGATAGATGTATTTGATGTGTCAATTGCCTCTGTTTTCATTTTATTAATTTCAATTGAAGTAGAGATGGTTACGGAGCATCATGCTTCAGAGAGTGCGTGGTCTCATTTATATTGTATGTGGTTAAAACTGGTATTGGTATTGCGTAAACTCTGTAGAAATTATATGGGTGGCTCCACACTCTTCAGTCGCCCAATATAATACATCACAGCCATATTCAATCCACTATTGGATGAGGCCTCTCTCCCCGAAAGGAGAAGTTGGTCTATTGCTCCCACGCTGACCAGACGGGTTGGGAGAGGAGAGCCGAAGCTCTCACTGTGATCGCCACTGTCTTTTATTCACAGCAGATCCCCGATTGTCCTTACGATGCTGGATCAACACCGACATTTTTAGCCGCCACCGAGAATCGAACCCGGGACCGCTCGCACTAACTAGGCTACGCAGGAGCTATATATATATAGGTTTAATATTTTTTCTCTTTTCCCTCCAATACTTTAAAATGTGCACAAACTAGCCAAAGTACACAAACTAGTTTTGCAGCGGGGTTTATTGCACTTGCCAACGCATCGCCAGGCATTGTTTCCAGAAATTCCGTTCAAGATCTGGCTGAAAAGTATCCGACGTTATATTTTTAGGAAAGTATTGCGGATTCTATGTCAAAATTGCACACAGTGGTGCAGGTACCTTTCATGCCTATGCCCGTGATCTCTTACTTCAACATCCGCTAGGCAGACAGTGTGTATTGTCATATGGTTCTTCTTCGTCCCAGTTCCGTTTGAGTAAAATGACAGAATGTGTGAAAAAATGATAATGCTTCAAGTATGAAGGAAACTTCAAGATAGCCAACAAGAAAGAATGGACAAATCCCATGGGGAATACACAAGTAAAACATAGTACAATCGCTTCAAAAGAAGCATCAGAACCATCCATCGCCGCCAAAAGCTAATTGTAATATTGATTAACATTGTACATCACGAATGCGTGCCAGAAAAAACAAACGGTTATCTTCACGTTCTCCGTCGCCTAAGTGATACCATTCATGACCAAAGACAAGACCTGTGGATATCATAGCATTGGAACCTGCATTAGGATAACGCTCCAACCCATTCCTCACCCTTGATCTAATCTTTCCTGGCAATTAACTGCATTCTTGTCGGCCTTCAAGGCTCCTTGTGTCCTTTGGCTTTTCTCTAAAGACAAATCGACACTGAAAGGTAGACGCTTTGACATCCGAGAGTACGCAATACTCAAGGCGACGACGTCGTTGAGAGCAATTGTAAAGAGGCGTTTCAGGCATGTTTCCATCATTGGGTTAAGTGTGAGGAAGCTGAAGGGTCCTATTTCGAAGATGAATAAGGAATTTAAACACGCAAAATATCTAGTTTTATTTTCCTGACCTATGATCGGATGCTTTTCAGACAGGCCTCGTATTACGTGAAGGATTAATCATCATTTAGCGGATATGCGACCTCTATGGGTATCACACCATTTTCAAAAATACGATATTCTTCTTCGAATGTAGCATATAAGCCACTATTTCGTAGTACACGGACATCATGAACACTACCCCACCAATTGTCATTAATATAATAAAGCCTAGAGCCTAGGTCAAGTCTACATACAACCACATAGGTAATAGAATAATCATCATGCCAAAAATGACCTTCATTGTGTTTAACTGCATCAATGTTAATAAAACTTCCATCTAATAACCCACATACCGTGGGCATAAGTAGGGTGGGGTCACTTGGCGAAAGATTTGTAACCAGATTTAGTTTCTTTTTGTAACTAGATTGAGTTACTTTTGTTATCTTTTATGACCCTTGTTTTAACCGTAAAAAGTAGTATTATTTTGTTAAAGAGTATGAGCCCCTTTTTCTCCTCTTATATTTGATAAAAGAGTATGGCAATTTTTCCAACCCCTATTTAATATAGCTGAGATGGTATAAAAGGATATGAACATATTTTTTAACACTATATTAGAGACTATGACACCTTTTTTATTTCCTGTTCTCGCATCCCCTATTTAACATAGTAGAGATTAGACCAGTGCACAACAGCATAAAAAGGGTACGACCCTATGAAAGGGTACGTGGCTGTTTTAACATAGTAGATAGGCTACGGTATTTTTTCCAAACCACTATTTAATATAGCAGAGATTACAGCAAGGAGTCTATGAAAAACTACGAATACATTTTCTCATCCACTTCGTGAAAAGCTACGGCACCTTTTTTCATCCCCTATTTATAAAAGGCTACGGCCCCTTTCTCATTTTCTATTTAACATAGCAGAGATTAGACATGAATTACAACTACGAACCCAACCCCTAGCAGAGATTACACCAGTGCACGATAGAATACGAAGCTAATTTTTCAGCCCCTATTTAACATAGCAGAGTCATTTCGCCCACATCCAGAGATAACAAGCCGCCGTGTCGCATTTGTTGTAGTTAAATTTCGTAAAAGGATACGAACTATTTTCCAGCCCTATTTAGCATAGCAGAGATTTCATAAAAGGGTACGAAGCTCTTTTTCAACCACTACTTAACATAGCAGAGATTACAAGAGCAATCTGAAGCCAGTTTCTATACCAAACACTACAAACTAGTCAAAGGTCAAATATTTAAGTGTATATATCTCGTAAACGGTTAGACATATTGAGATTCTCTTTTCACATTTGATATGAGGGCATCGAAAATTATTTGCGAAAAAATTGGTGACCTGGAGGTCAAAGTAAAATATTTAACCCTGTATATCTCGTAAACGGCTGGACATATTGAGATTCTGTTTTCAAATTTGGTATGAGGGCATTGAAAACTATTTCTGAAAAAGTGGTAACCTCGAGAAAACTGTCAAATATTTAACCCTGTATATCTCGTAAACAGTGACACATATTGAGATTCTGTTTTCACATTTGGTATGAAGGCATTGAATACTATATGTGAAAAAAGTGGTGAACTCGAGCTCAAAGGTCGAATTTGAAATTTGTTTGCTAACCTCGCCTGTTGTGGTCATAGAATTATGGAACTTATAATGCAATTTATTCCAGTCGTGGGAATGTGAAATATGAAAACTGCACGTTTCTACCTGTTGTAGAATTGTGTTGTAGAAATTCTGCTCTTTTTGGGCCAGAACTATGAAAACCTTAAATTATGTTATCTTTTCACGATAACGCTGAATTTGAAAACAACTGCTTTCTACCTATTATTGTTTGCAAAATATGCCTTTTGCACTTCATCTCTGAAGACTTTACTCCTTGAAGAATTCGTATCCTATCCATACTAGTGACCAGGATGGTTTTAGAAATACGTAAGTATGTCTATAAAAACTAGGTAATGGCATTAGACGACAAGCAGTTTCCCGTGTAGTAGCAGAGTATTCTAATAATGAAGTCATAAGGAAGTGAATATAAAAGCGAATTGCAGCTAGTTTAAAAGCATTTTAGTCGTGAATATTTCACCTTAGGAAAGAAAGACATGTCGTATGAATGAGGTGCAAAACAGTTCAATTGAGGCAGCAAGTGTTCCTAAACACCACATTTTTGTCAGTTTGCTTTTCAAGTAGCCTTCAGTGCTTTCTAGCTTTCGTTTTATTCAAAGTACTTCAAACACTGCTTGTCTTTCTTTATTTCAGATGGTAGAAAGTATTTCAAATGCTAGCTTTCGAAAGCCATGTCTTTCGAAATAGTCAGAAGTATGTAAATTCGTCCTTTTCTCCTTGAAATACACGCTACAAGTGCTTCATGTGGTCGCAAAGCGTGAAATACAAACATTTTAATTAATTAACTTGTGCAAGTTTCTTCCCGAGAAAGCTCACTCTAATTCGACTATTTTCGAATCTCAATAATAGCGCAAAAATTATGCTGTAATGTCACTTTCGTCCCTCCCAATAACAATTACCAACTTTCAGCTTACGAGGCGGCGTATTCACATTTATCACTTTTTTACCCTATAAATACTCCTGTTGATTCTTTTCTACCTGAATTACATGCTAAAATATGACCCTCCGAAGTAACAAAAGCACCAACTATCCTCAAAACATGGGTCTGAAGACGTCTCACACACGTTTCGTGTGTTTCATTTCGCCATCCAAAGCAACAAACATCTAATATTAGGCTGAATTCTACTTAAAAACCGTATTTTGTATTTACGCATGCAGCTGGAAAACATCTCACACGCTATCCGAAGGTAACAAACTCAATATTTTGTACAAACACTACAGGGTCCGAATATGCTGCAGCCCCGGTGAGTAATAGGCATATTCAAAGTTTTGTGGTGCCAGACGAGTTCCGTTACAGTGGAAGCCCTGTGTAATCTTTGCTTATCCGACCCAACAGCCATATCACGGAGACGAGAGAAGTTTTGCGAGTTTCTCAATTTTGAGACCAAAAGGGCAAAACTCAAACCGCCATAGTGCAATCAAAACCGCACACAGGAAAGCAAGCAATGTTCTTCATCTTTTTCTCCTTAAAATACATGCTACAAGTACTCCATGTTGTCGTAAGGCGTGGAATACAAACATTTTTTAAATTAACCATAATTTGCACCTCTGTAAGTTTCTTTCCGAGATAGCTCTCTCCAATACGACTATTTTCTTAATTAGGCTGTTACAGCTGTTTTTACTTAAACAAACAACAACTTACGATGTGGCGTATTCACCTTTTTTACCATATAAATTCCCAAATAATTCTTTTCTATCTGAACTACATGCTAAAATGTGACCCTTTGAAGTAACAAAAGCACAAACTACCCTCAAAACATGGGTCAAGAGACGTCTCACACATGTTTCGTATGTTTTATTTAGCCAATCAAAGCAGCAAACATCTAATATTAAGGCGAATTCTACTTAAATCAGTATTTGTATTCTTTATTTACCCATTCACCGAAATACCATCCAAAGGTAACAAATACCATATTTTGTACAAACACTACAGGAGCCAAATAATATATAATAGACGTATTCACTACATGTCCTGGTGTTAGACGAGTTTAGTTACAGTTGAAACCCTGTGTAATCTCTGCTTCACCGACCCGTACAGCCATATCACGGAAGTCATTTTCTCAATTTCGAGACCAAAAGGACAAAATCTCAACCATCATTGTTCAATGTTCTTCAAATGTAATTTTAATATCCGACCGACTCATATACAACCAACATTCCGGCATATAAAAGAAATAATAAAGTACATTCATAACCACTGATCTATAAGAGTTGGTTATTAAAGTACAATTTGATAAAATAGCGTGAAATTTCACATATTATTACTCTTCCAGCACCACGTCTAGTCTGTAATTTATAAAACAACGCTGAGAGGTTGTACCAAACTTGTACTCGTCGTCAAATAACAAAAAATATTATTTCTTGTGTGCAATTGCTTACGTATGTTCTGCGGGTCTTGTGAATATAGTAATTATTACAATTACCCCGTTTTCCTGCAGCATGGCGAATATATGGACAGTTAGACGCATTTAAGAATTTGTGAATTAGGCTACAGACGAGTGTAGGTAGACTAAGGTGGAAGCAAACATATCTCAACTCAAACCGCCATATCTTGGAAGCATCACCGACCCAAAAAAACACAAAATTTGCAAATTTCACAGTTCTGGAACCAAAAGAGGAAATTTTGAACAGCTCTGTTTTGGAAATGGTAGGTGGTAGAGAAATACAAATTAAATATTCTGCATCAGCGACCCAAATAACATAAAATTTGTGAATTGTATTACATTGCATATCAAATTGTACTTTATTACCAGCTCTTATAATTCAGTGGTTATTAATGTACTATATTTTTTCTTTTATATGCCGCAATGTTGGTTGTATACGAGTCGGTCGAATATTAAAATTAGATTTGAGGAACATTCAGCTATGGTGGTTCAGATTTTTCCCTTTTGGTTTCGGAATTGAGAAACTCACTCCGTGATATGGCTGTTCGGGTCGGTGAAGCAGAGATTACACAGGGTTTCAACTGTAACTAAACTCGTCTAGCACCAGGACATGTAGTGAATGTGTCTATTATATATTTTTTTGCTCCTGTAGTATTTGTACAAAATATAGGATTTGTTAACTATGGATGGTATTTCGGTGAATGGGTAAATAATTCATACAAATACTGATTCAATTTTGCGTTTAAAATGTCAAAATTCGACAAAATTCAAAACCTCATATCTTGGAAGCGACAATGGGTAGAGAGAAGCAAATTTCACATTCGGCATCACTGATCCAAATAGCATATAATGTGCGAGTTTCTCAATCCTGCGTCTAAAATTAAAAAAATTGACAAATTCAAACCGTAATATTTTGGAAGAGGCGATAGGTAGAGAGAAGCAAATTTCATATTCGGCATCACAGTCCAGAATAACATATAATCTGCGAGTTTCTCAATTCTACGTCTAAAATGTCAAAATTCGACAAAATTCGAACCGCCATATTTTGGATGCAATAATAGGTAGAAAGAAGTTGTTTTCAAATTCAGCATTATCGTGAAAAAATAATATAATTTAAGGTTTTCTTAGTTCTGGCGCCAAAAGAGCAAAATTCGAAATATTCGAACCATCATATCTCGTAAACGACAATAGGTAGAAATATTCAGCTTTCTTATTTGACAGTCCCACGACTCAAATAAATTGCATTATGAGTTCCATAATTCTACGACCACAAGAGACGGGGTTAGCAAAGAAACTTCAAATTCGACCTTTGAGCTCGAGTTCACCACTTTTTTCGCAAATAGTTTTCAATGCCCTCATATCAAATGTGGAAACAAAATCTCAATATGTCTAGCCGTTTGCGAGATATACACTGCTAAATATTTTACCTTTGACCTGGAGGTCACTACTTTTTTCAGAAATAGTTTTCAATGCCCTCATACCTAATTTGAAAACAGAATCTCAATATGTGTCACTGTTTACGAGATACACACGGTTAAATATTTGACCTTTGACCTCCAGGTCACCAATTTTTTTGCAAATAATTTTTGGTGCCCTCATACCAAATGTTAAAACAGAATCTCAATATGTCTAGCCGTTTACGATATATATATATATAAATAAATCACAGCCATATTCAATCCACTAGTGGATGAGGCCTCTCCCCGAAGGGAGGAGTTGGTCTACTAGATATTTGACTAGTTTGTAGGGGTTTGGTGTAGAAACTGGCTTCGGATTTCTGTTGTAATCTCTGTTATGTTAAATAGTGGTTGAAAAAGAACTTCGTACTCTTTTATGAAATCTCTGCTATGCTAAATAGTGCTGAAAAAAATTTCGTAGTCCTTAATGAAATCTAACCACAACAAATGCGAGACGGCGGCTTGTAATGTCTGGGTTGTGAGCGAGGACGACTCTGCTATGTTAAATAGGGGTTGAAAAATGAGCTTCGCACCCAATCGTACATTGGGTTAATCTCTGCTATGTAACATAGAGGTTGAGAACTGAGCTTCGTATCGTGCACTATCTGCTATGTTAAATAGGGGATGAAAAAGGTGCCGTAGCCGGGTATTGACCGTAGCCTCTGTAATCTCTGCTATGTTGAGTAGCGGATGAAAAAGAGTTTCGTACCCTATCGTGCATTGGTGTAATCTCTGCTAGGGGTTGGGTTCGTAGTTGTAATTGCTGTCTAATCTCTGCTATGTTAAATAGATAATGAAAGAAGGTGCCGTTACCTTTCACGAAGGGGACAAGAGAATGTGTTCGTAGCCTTTCATAGACTCCTTACTGTAATCTCTGCTATGTTAAATAGTGGTTGGGAAAAAATACCGTAGCCTATCTACTATGTCAAAACAGCCACGTACACTTTCATAGGGTCGTACCCTTTTATGCTGTTGTGCACTGGTCTAATCTCAACTATGTGAAATAGGGAATGCGAAAGAGGAAATGAAAAAAGAGGGTGTCATAGTCTCTGATATAGAGTTAAAAAATATGTTCATAGCCTTTTACACCAGCTCAGCTATGTTAAATAGGGGTTGGAAAAAATGCCATGTTCTTTTATCAAATACAAAGGGTGAAAAAGAAGCTCATACTCTTTTACAAAATACTACTATTTTTTTACGGTTAAAAACAAAGGTCATAAAAGATAATAAAAAGTAACTAAATCTGGTTACAAATCTTTCGCCAAGTGACCCCACCTTACTGGCATACCCACATAACTTCGAATACATAGAACTGTTGAACAATTTTTTCTATATTTTCAGGCCACTTTACTGTGTTTCTCAACAGTACAGCATTCGCTACGTCAACCATAGCCTGGTTAGTAGGTGCCATCCCGACATTTGCTGATGTGGCTGAAGAAAAAAATTGTCAGGATAAATGGCCGCTGGGTTCGTTCCACTAGGGATTTGATCTACCAACTAAGCTACGACTGCTCGGTTGTAGAGCATTACCTAATAATTGAAAAGTTTGTTACAGAAATCACAGATATCAAAATAAAATCTAAGTTTTGAGGAGAGAAAAAACACCATTCAAAATTCCGTAATTTTAGGTGAAGTGCACTGATATAATATGCATTGATATATAAGAAATAAGACTATATATTTACAGTGTATTCATCAAATACATAGAGAAATCCTCGATTGAAGCAAAAAACTTTTTGATATCATTTGGTTTTTGCAACAAATGCCTCAGTTCCTATAGCATATGAACCATCTCTCTGCTCGTTTGAAGTGTTTTGTTGTACTGATGACTGTTGTCAAGATCTTCATTTAAACGCTCCTTGAAGCACCTTGGACAGCGCAGAGCAACCCTATCGTCGTTTTCGGATTCATCTGACAAGGAACACCTTGAGTGCGAGGTTGCAAGTTCACTCGATAGGTAGGCTCATTTGAAAGTATAATGTGAACAATGAAGACAGGAAAAATATTAGCTGCTAATGACTCACCGTGTGCAGCAGGTGGGCGGCAGAACATGAGTGCCCAGGAGGTGTAGAGATCAACATTTTATTGGATGTATGAATTACACTTCACAAAATGTACATCGTCGACATTGAAGAAATGTTCAAAACAAACCATTATATTGCATAATGAACACCACTGAAATATGACGCACCAAAGCGATCACAAAAGTGCGCACCATCAAGATCGAAGGCGAAATCCTTGGGAGTAATAAACTGTGCAGGACGGTCAGCAATATAACCACTCTTAAAGAATGCATATAGAATCATATTGGTATAACGTGTTGACGAGAACTGATGGAATGTGACGGCATGCAACAGGATGAGAAACAGTCTGTCGTCGATTTTTTCGTGGAACTGGCTATCCTTGAAGGCGTAGCTGCTGATGGTGCAATAATATGTTTTATATGCACGGATAAAACAAACATTCAGAGGCCGAATTTATGCAGTGGTTCCAGGTGGTATGAATTGCAATATCACATACTTGTCACATACATCTGCACGCATCTTTAGCGTTTGTGCATCATTATAAATAGAAAAAATAAAAAAAACTAATGGGGGCTGGGGAAATAAAAAAAAACACTTACTCGGATCGAATTTTTCCATTGAAATTGTTTGTTCACGCATTTTTAGCGTTTTTGCACAACTAAAATTGACAAATTTAAAATAAATAATTGAGAGGCTGGGTAAATGACAGCCCCCCCACTTACCCAGATCCATTTTTTATCGCAATCGTTTGCGTGCTCATTTTTAGCTTTTGTGCACAATTACATATTGAAAAATTAAAAAAATGGAGGCTGGGGAAACTACAGCACCCCACGTACTCGGATCATTTTTTTTCGTTGGAATCGTTTGTGCACATGCAGCTAAAATTGAGAAATTAAAAAAAAAAATGAGGAGCTGGGAAAATGACAGCACCTCACGTACTCAGATCCAAATGTTTTTTATCGCAATCGTTTGTGCACGCATTTTTAGCGTTTGTGCATAATTACAAATTGAAAAATTAAAAAAGAAAATATGGGGGGACTGTGGAAACAACAGCCTCCCCACTTACTCGGATCGATTTTTTTTTCATTTCAATCGTTTGTGCATCGTTTGTTCACTCATATTTTGCTTTTATGCATAATTTCTAAGTGAGATAATATCAATTCAAAAATGGCCACCATCTCCTCAGCCCCCAATTTTTCGAAAATAAATAATTGTTATTGCAATCGTTTGTGCAACGTTTGTACACACATTTTTAGCATTTGTGCACAATTATTGAGATAATGCAAATTCAAAAATGGCTTACACCATTTTCTCAATCTCCTTGTTTCCAAAAATTAAAAAATCTTGTTGCAATCGTTGGTGAATGGTTTTTGCACTTTTGTGAACACATTTTTAGCGTCTGTGCACAATTATTCAGTGAGATAATGCGAATTCGAAGATGGTGTCCACCATTTCCTTTGACCCCGTTTTCCCCAAAATATAAATTCTTATTGTAATCGTTTTTGAAACGTTTGTCCACACACGTGTAGAGTTTGTGCTCAATTATTAAGTGAGATAATGCCATTTCGAAAATTTCGGCCACAATTTCCTCAACCCAGCTTTCAAAACTAAAAAATCTTATTGCAATCGTTAGTGCATTGTTTTTGCACGTTTGTGCACACATTTTTAGCAAACAAAAACAGGAACTCTGAATCGACTTCGCAGGACATGGAAGAAGATGATACGGCTGAGGAAAAAGAGGAGGAGGTGGCAGAGGGAGGTGAGGTTAGAATGACGAGTTTTAACCAAAACAAATTTTATGAAGATGTAAACAAGTGTTACATATCGTCGAGACTTGAGAAACCGTTACTACTGACAGCAGCTCTTAGGATCATTGTAAGAAATATCCACCCAAATGGAAGAACAATAACGTTTCCGATAATTGAAGAAGTGGATAGGATTAACCTACGTTCCAATGGAATAACAACGGAAACACAGGA
The DNA here is from genome assembly GCA_022664845.1 of Lepisma saccharinum. Classification (NCBI taxonomy): domain Eukaryota; kingdom Metazoa; phylum Arthropoda; class Insecta; order Zygentoma; family Lepismatidae; genus Lepisma; species Lepisma saccharinum. The sequence continues at coordinate 11,360 of JAGDQP010000599.1, read as the reverse complement.
CCTATTGGACCTGGTAGACAAAGTGTTTGAATGAAGAGATGAACCTTTTCAACTAAATAATGTCTACAGGCAGTTCAATATGGCGTATGGACGTACAGTATTTGTGCCAACGGAGAGATTTCCAGCATGCTGCGTTCACCTAAGACAACCCTAAATGTTCAAATTTGTCCAAGTTAACTTGGACAGATCACGCCTAGCAACCCATGAACTTAGGATACACTGCGATAAGGAAAACGTGGTGTGGCATGTATTCAAGAACCCTATATAAATTAGGGGAAAATGCCGACAGACGCCGTGACACTGATACCAGAGGATCCGGGTCCAATGGTCGTTGTGGTAATCTTCAATAAAAACATTTAAGCGTTGGTGGCCTCCAAATACACATGTAAGTGGGCACAGACATTCAGCCTAAAACTTGGAAAACACCAAATAACCATTGTCAGCCTCTACTGCTTGTTCTCTACGCCGACCGACATCTTTGAAAATAAACTGGAAACAATTTTGGAAGGGTTTTATAGGGAAAATTAGTTATCTTAGGTGATTTTAATGCTAAGTCCCCGCTCTGGCACTGCCCTGGAACAGATGGAAATGGGGAGAAATATGAAGACATAATTAACCAATACCAACTCGTAGTCCATAATAAAGAAGATCAGCCACCGACATTCCAGGGCAGGGTAGGGGCGGAGAGTAACATAGATATAACGATGACAAAAGGTAATATACATAGGAATATACAGGAGAGGAGTGTGTTGGAACACGCAACGACGAGCCAGCACGGCGTCATTAGCTTTTATATTAACTTCACACAAGACAGAAATAACAACAACGAACAAGATGAATCCAGTAAATTAAACTATAGTACGAAAAAACTAAACTATACTAAATTAATAAACAAATTGGAACTACCTCAAATCGAACGGGATGTGGATCTGGATGACATCGCAGACAAGATAGAGAAAGTTACGCAAAGAGCAATCGTAAGTGTGGCGCCAGAAACAAATAAAACTGATAACAGGAAATCTTTCTAAACCCAAAAATTATATAAACTTAAACGGAGGTAAGTAGAAGAAGTTATAAAGCAGCCAGGGACCACGAACTGAAAATACAAAGATTAAATAAATATCGCCCAATAAGACAAGCATTTGAAAGAAAACTATTTAAAAAAAAGAAGATCTGGGAAATGTTCGTGGACGAATACCTATGCAAGGACATTTGGGGTATGCCTTACGAGATAGTAATGCAAAAAATAAAAACAAAAGGGGTAATGAATACATTAAAAAAGACGATGGAACGTTTACAACGAATTGGCAGCAAACCATGGAGCTAATCTTTACTAAATTATTTCCAGATGATAGCGAAGACAGCGACAACGAAAAGCACTCAAGAATCAGACAAGAAGTAAGTCAACCCCCAGAAGCAGGTGAAGAACAAGAACTACCAACTATAACCAATGAAGAAATAAAGGCCGCACTAAAGTCACTAAAAGAAAACAAGGCACCGGGTCCAGACGGAATTAAAAATGAAATCTACAAATCTTTAGCGGAATTTTGGGCGCCATATTTAGCAAAATTATACAATAAATGCCTACGTCAAGGAAGATTCCCAGAAACATGTAAAAACGCAAACCTCATTATTTTCTATAAGAGACAGGATAAGCCGAAGACGAATCCCAAGTCTTACAGACCGATCTGCCTACTTAACGTAATCAGCAATTCTTTCAAAAAAGTATTAATTAACAGAATTAATGACAAAAGAGAAAACCTAGAACACCTACAATATGGTTTTCGTCGGGGTAAATCCACTGAAGATACAATAAATGAGTTCTGCGAGGCAGTAAATAGATTAAAGCAGGATAATTGCAAATACATCAATGGAGTCTTCTTTGACATTGCCGGCTCATTTGATAACGTGTGGTGGCCATCAGTTTTGAGAGAATTGAAAAACATTCGGGTTCACCCAAACGTCTGGAAAACAATAACAGATTACTTTCAAAACAGAACAATAGAAATAGATACGGCTGATGGCATCGTGAGCAAGGCTCCGACGAAAGCGTGCCCGCAGGGCTCAGTACTGGGGCCGATTGTGTGGGATGTGATGTTTCAGCCATGTCTGGAACTGCTGAACGGACTGGAAGAAATGGAACGGATCATGGGATATGCGGACGATCTGGCGGTCGTAATAAAGGGAAAAGCAGGCAAGATCTACAAGATAAAGCAAATCATATTATTGGAAGAATGACATCGTGGTGCGAGAACAATAAACTATTAATATCAGCAGAAAAAAACGAAATATGTAATATTCAAGAGTAAACTGAATTTCAATAGGGGACCAATAATGAAGATAGAAGAGAAAACAATTAAAAGAGAAAAATAGATAAAATATTTAGGTGTGCTACTCGATGAAAGGTTAAATTTTGGATCCCATGTGATTTCAATCAAAAATAAAGCTATTAAAATATCACATAAAATTGTAAATATCGCTACCAATGACTATAGAATACCAATCAATATAATACGAATTTACCACGATGTCATAATTCGCTCCGATATTGGATATGCCGCCAGCGCCTGGTGCCACCGGATGATATAAGACAAATACAAATTATCAACAGATCTCAAAGACAAATCTTACTCCGTCTTACAGGATCCAATAGACCACTCCGGTGGAGGCACTCGAGGTGGCGACCGCGACCATGCCCATGCATCTTCAAATTAAAAGGATAGGAGCCGCTAACTGGTTAAAGAAAGGAAGAGGAGATAAAATTGTGAACATCTTACATTAGGCAGTAGAAAATAAGGGAGAAATTCAAGAAATACTGGCCAGTGCGTGGCAAAGATTCTGGAATGAAACATCTAAGGCTAGAAGACTGTTCAGCATGTTTTCAGACGTGGCAGAGAGGGCAAACATGAACCTAGAACTGGAAGGAGGTCTACTGCATTTCGTTACCGGTCATGTGCCCTACTATCAGAGACTTCAAGATTTAAAGCTAGTTGAAGATAATATGTGGCACGTCTGCGGGGCGATTTTTTCCCCGGACCACGTGGCTCTCAGCTGTAGAGAAACAAACGAAGTGGTTAGAGACCAAAGAGCCCTCCTGGGGAAGAGACCCGTCACAGAGGTTCTGAGAAGACTAGAATTGGTGACGGTTCTCCTGGAGACGCCATATAAAGTGTCTGCATTTTATAGGATGAGATAAATGGCCGGGAGGCGCCCTCTGGGGCGAGGCGATCCGTAAAATATCTCATAAGTGTTACATCTAGAGAAACATGACCGGACTGTGCAGTCAAACAGGCGCGCGCGATCGGGTCAACCGCGAAGGCAAGGAATCTGAAAGTACACACTCCAACGACATAATGGTGAAAATCAAGTAAAATACACTATAATAGTAAAACGTCTGCTACTAAAAGTAATAACTGATATATGTAGAAAGAAAACAACTACTTCAAGAAAAATGAAAACATCAGCATCAATGAGGTATTGCTCGAACTCTAGCAACAAAGACTGCCTCGCCTGGAACTCCGGTGAGAGACACTCGATTAGAGTGAAAGTGTAAATGTGTATATGGTGGAGGGAATCAGGCTTGACGATAGTGTTATATTTAGTGGAACAAACACCAAATTAACAAACAGACTAAAAGTTGCGGTAACCGCAACCAGAGGTCAAACAGTGCTCATAATATTCTCGTGTGAATGTGTGCGAGTGAATGTGTTTAGATCAAGCATATGGGGAGTAGAGAAGAATGAGAGGAAAGGAGAGTGCGGTGAACCACCAGGAAGCAAGACTTTCTAAAAAGGAAGAAAGAAACCATAATCTTCTCTTCATCTCCCCCAAAGGCTCAATAATGTGAACGATGAAGAACAAGAACAAGAAAGAAGAAGAAGGAAGGCCAACCCTGTGACGAGAGGAGGATGCAGCCCAGAGGGAAGACACAATACCCAAGGAATGCAAAATCTAACCTTTTTATTCTAATCTCGTTACAGGGGAAGAAGAAGAAGAAGAAGAAGCCAAACTTAAGTTTATGTTGTGTCGTCCTGTTTTTGTCCTGTCTGTGTCTTTATGTGCTGTATGTGTTTGTACAAAAAGAAAATAAAGTAGGTAGGGACCCCTCCCATGTAAATGTTCCATCAGATTAGGAACATAGACCAGGAGAACATTCTGGATGCCTGGTCATAAGTCCATTCCGCAACACCATCTGTCTCAACAGGTGGAACATAGGAGATTCTTGGAATGCCGAAATTCCAGCAATCCAACAATCTCTAGGGATAAGCCTGCCCCCGGCTGAGACGTGCAAATATGTGCGTGATGCACGTCCTTGACAGTGCACAATTCAACCTGTGCAATGGATGCAAAAAGGCAGGTGTGGTAAGGTGGGACCCAAAGAAAACATTTTTAGCGTATGTGCACAATTATAAAATGAGATATTGCAAATTCCAAAATGGTTTCCACCATTTTCTCACCCCCCTCCCCATTTTGTAATCGTTTTTGCAACGTTTGTGCATGCATTTTTAACGTTTGTGCTCAACTATTAACTGAGATAATGCCAATTCAAAAATGGCGGATACCATTTCAAAAAATACATTCTTATTGAAATCGTTTTCGCGTCGTTAGTTCACGTTTTTAGCATTTGTACACATTTATTGTTTATTTTTGTTTATTGTACCTTTAATTTAGATCTTGGAACAATATCTTGGAACTGAGGAGTTTTTCTTCTACTCTGAATACTTCTTTTCTTGTTCAAATAAAAGCATATTTCAATAAAAACAGAGAGAGGGAGAGGGAGAGAGAGAGAGGTAGCGGCTCTTTGGAGATAGGTTGTCTTAGCTCTCGACATCAATGGCATAGAATTGACTTATTTTTCCCCTCACTAACACTAGGCAAATGGTTGGATTGTACCTTAAGTTTAGACCCTGGCCGATAACTTGTCTCATACTTTTTCTTATGGACCCTGAGAATTTGTTGGAACCCTATTTTGGAGCCTGAGTATTTCTTTAAATGTAACTCAAATTTCATAATTTTCTCTGGTCGAAGAAACTAATTTCTACGAAAAGAAAGACATTTTCCTATTTTTGGGAGGGGCTTTGAGATACAGGAAAACTAAGGGAAAATGGAGGAGGTACATTTTCTGCTGGATTCTCGGCCTGTGCGACATTAGTCCCCGAGGTGTTTGTGCTGATCGAGATTTTTGTTGTGCTGGGTAGCACTGAAACTGTGCTGGTTGTGCTACGCACTTTCAGCATTTTCTACAGACCGCAACATGATGCAAATACACAGCATAGACTTAGTAGCAGACCATATATGCGCGTAACGGCGTCGAGACTTGGCGACCCCATCGTCCAGTCGGCTTTTGTAGGCTGCAATCAGCCCTAGCAGTTAAACATCAACGCTGCTCAAAAGGAGGACCAGCAGAGATGCTTCCATTTCATTTGTTTCATTTTTCATCCACGGGCGATTTATTATTTCATCTCTTCTTATGTTGCGACTAATGCCTCCCCTCAATGAAAAGGGATGTGATAGGATGTATTTGCATTGACAATGGCCCTTGGGGTCATTGGAAAGGGGGCGAAACCATTGGATAGCGCCTAGTTCGTAACGGCAGATTTTTGGATGGTCTAGCTCGTTGAGACTGGGAAGTGCGCCATTGCGGAGTTATATGGAAATTGGTCTCGCTAACACTTAGGGGAGTGGGTGTCCCAAGTATTCATCACTCGGAAGTGCAAATGATTTGTACGCCAAGCATTTATGACTTCGCCTCAAGTTTCAGCTTGCTGACAAGAGTGATGATAATACGACCCCACAGCTCCGTTGGCTCCTCAGAATTAAAACGGAGATGTGTGAACATTTACGGATTTCTTTCACTATGGCTCCACAACATCCCAACAACAAGTCGCCTTCTCGGACAGACAAGCTGAAGAATGAGAATAAGAGACAGAATGAAGAGAAGACACCTGAGGATAAAAATAAGAAGGCGCATACAGTTAGTGAATCAACCAGTGACAACGTAGAGAATAAAGCAGTAGAGGAACAGAGAAGTATCGTACCTAATATTGCACATTTTGTAATTAAAGTAAAGAACGAAACAGAAAGTCCAGGTGGTTTGAAGGGGTTATCCCCTTTCCTCATACAAAAACAACTTCATTATGTTGCACGCGACCTAAACTCTGTTAAGAAGTTTCGCAATGAAACTTTATTAGTGGAAACATCTATCGATAAACAGATAAATATTCTCCTGAAGATGACACCAATTGGACCTGTTAAAGTTAAACTTGAGCTACACCACCAACTGAATTTTACACACGGCTTAATATCTTGTTGGGATCTTAAAGACGTTCCTGAAGAGGAAATTAAAAGAGAACACCAGTCAGGACCTAGTGAATGTTAGACACATCAACGGCAGAAAAACTGGCCAACTACAACTTACAGGGTCTCTAATTTTGTCATTTGGCATGCTACATCTCCCTAAGGATGTGAAGGCAGCTTTCTATCTCTTGCCTGTCACTCTTTATATACTAAGGCCATTCCTCTGTTTCAAACGTCAACACTATGGACACCCAAGACGTCATATAACGTAGACTCTGCTGTATGTTGAATTTGCGGAACCAGTAGCCACACTGCCGTGCATCTCATTGAAGCCTCAGTGTATTAATTGTAAGGGTGATCACGCGGGCTGGTTGCGTGGCTGACCCACTTTTAAGGAAGAAAAACGAATTCACAAGCAGATGGTACTAGAGAAAATGTCTGCTGGTGATGCAAAATGTCGGTTAGAAATGTCTCAGCCCACCCTTCCATCTTGTGCGTTTTCATAAGTAGTTGCAACAATACCAGTTAAACTGCCTCAGTTGGCACCCAGACAGTCAATGTGTTAACACAAACAGAGTCCCATATACCTGTAGACAATGAGAAGCCTCTTATGCAGAGTTCTAGAACTCTACGGGCTAAGTCTACTTTTAGTCTCAATAATTTTTCAAAACTTCCTCGAGCTTCGCCTGTCGTGACAAGCATTAAGCGTCTGACACATGTTCTGTCTGATCATTTAGCTCAGGAAGAGTCTCCACATAGAATCGATCAACTAAGTTCATTTTTGACGTTAGACATGATTGAGGACAATCTGATGAATACGAATTGGAATCATGTGGGAAGTAAGTCTAAACCTAAATTTAAACCTAAACTTAGAATGCGATATGTTTCTTCATCTTCATCCCAATGGAGCCTATCACCGTCTATTTGAGATAATTATGTCTTTCAGATGTTACGTTTTAACTTATTTTCTCTTACATTGTGAAGGTCCAATTATAGCCTTCTGATTTTAACCTTGAAATATTAAAGATCACAGACATCCTAAATTTTAATTAATTTTTATAGTGGTCCTTTAGGTCAGTATTTTATGTTTCTAAAAAAAATTACATCTTCAGTTTTATACTATTTTATTTTCTTAACAGCTATTTTTAGACGTGACAAAGATAAGGGCCTTCCCCGTATCGGGACGGGCGTAAGCCAAAGTGCTGATACCGCCTATAAAATTAATTTAATCTTATTAAATCGTAAACGAGACCAGCACAACAAGATAGTCAACCAGCACAAACATTGCGGGGCCCTCGCGTGAAGTTGACCATTCAAGGTCTTTTAAATTTGAACGGGCATATACCCTAAACAAAGCCAGCACAAATGTTGAAAGGGGGTAACACAATCAGCACAATTAAAGTGCTACACAGCACACCAAAATCGCGACAAACACAAACAACTCTCCCGGGGCTGCGTGCAATTAGCCCACCAAGATTAATCTAACTTTGAACGGCCATATCTCCAAATAATTTCTGAATTGGCAATATCTCACTTAATAATTGTGCACAAGCGTTAAAAATGCGTGCACAAACGATTCGCAAACGATTTCAATAAGAAATTTTTATTTTAGAAAAATTGGGGGCTGAGAAAATGGTGGCCGCCATTTTTGAAATGGCATTATCTCACTTAATAATTGTGCAAAAACGTTAAAAATACGTGGACAAACGAAGCAAAAACGATTGCAATAGGAATTATTTATTTTCGAAAAATTGGGGGATGAGGAAATGATGGCCGATATTTTTGAAATGGCATTATCTCAGTTGATGGTTGTGCACAAACTCTAATAATGCGTGGACAAACGTTTAAAAACGATTACAATAAGATTTTTTTTATTTTGGAAAATGCGGGGTGGAAACCATTTTTGAATTTGTAATATCTCATTTTATAATTGTGCACAGACGCTAAAAATGAGTGCACAAACGTACAAAAACCATGCACCAACGATTGCAATAAGATTTTATTTTTGGAAAAAAGGTGGGCTGAGGAAGTGGTGGAAGCCATGTTTGAATTTGCATTATCTCAATAATTATGCACAAACGCTAAAAATGTGTGTACAAACGATGCACAAACGATTCCAATGAAAAAAAAATGATCTGAGTAAGTGGGTAGGTTGTCGTTTCCCCAGCCCCCCCCCATAATTATTTTTTTTTAATTTTTCAATTTATAATCATGCACAAACGCTAAAAAATGAGTGCACAAACAGCACAAACGATTCGAATGAAAAATATTCGGTCTGAGCAAGTGGGGGGATTGTGGTTTCCCCAGCGCACCCAATTAAGTTTTTAACTTTAGAATTTGTTATTGTGCACAAACGCTAACAATGCGCGCACAAACATACAGAAATGATTCCAATGAAAAAAATTGGATCCGAGTAAGTGGGGAGCTTGGAGGAATAAGATAGAAGGAGACGCCCAAGCGTACCCCTACTTCGAAAATAAATTGAAGCCGAAAATGGCCGCCGCCCCGGCTGTATGTATCGCGGTCCGCCATATTGCGTATGGAAGAAAATTGAAGTATTGCATTCACAGACATGCAAATAACCAGATCACTCTTGGTGCTTTTATGAGAGTTTAAAAATGGTATTGAGTTGTGCCGCTTTCGGATGTATCAACAGATACAATAAAAAGGTCTCAATGTCACATTTCACAGGTGAGTGTTAGAGAAAAATTCTGTCGAAATATAAAATGTTGATATAAATTGATGGCATGGAGACAATTAAAAGTGCTTTTCTGTGCTTTTCATTATGCCGTCAATATGTTAATTCGAGAATTTAAAGAGAAGGATTGCTGTTCTATTTTTCTCATAGGTTTTAAATAATTACAAGAAAACTGACTAAAGGAAATGTCAGTAGTATTCATTATATTTCATGCACTTTGGGGAATTGTTTTTCGTTACGCAGCGTTCGATGTTCACTGGAAGTTTTGTTTACTCTTTATGTTGATCTATACAATATTTTATAAGCACTGACAAATTATCTGTGTATGTTTGTATTCTTTAACCATAATACCAAACCTTCAGGTGTAAATTAAGTGTGATTACAATTCAATAATGTGATTTATAGGGTGGTCGTATCAATGTTTGACCAAATAAGGAAAATTTCAACTCGAAGCAAGAACTGACGTTTATATAATAGAAAAAATATACGAAACAAACCCTAAGACCATGCAGAATAAATCAAAGAAAAAGTAGCTCACATTTATTTCGTTTAACACAACAGACAAATATATTGCTGAAGGTGTAGTTGCACCAGTAGTTGACCAGTTGTAGTAGCCAATTGCGAACTAAGATTTTTGCAGTGTAGATCATTGATTCTATTTACTGTAGGATTATTTGATTCAAGGAACAACGAAGGAATGCAATAATTAATTATTTCACTGTACCTTCTACTTGATATGCACGGATATCTTCTGTCCTCTTATTGTGCGCTCTGCTCTCTTCCAGATGCCCTTTACATTTTTTATTTGATTTTGGAGTACTGTATTTCCTGATTGCACAGCATTTGGAGACTACACTATTAAACCTTATGGAAGTATAAAACGCACTGTGTTTACTACTATATCCAATAGAAACTATTATTATTGTTTGTCTCCCTTAGTCAACCACTGGCGACTGGTCCATTACTGGTACGGTCACCATGTAGCTTCGCATGTCATAGACCAGGTGAATGAGAGAATAAATTGTAACAAAACTTTTCGAAATGAACACTTTACGCTTTCTGAATCTTAGAAGCAATGTTATAAACATATGTATCTTTTATGTTAGTATGTTTACATGATTCAAGGGGTAAATTGTAATTTATGGTAGTCAAGAAATTTAAAAATTATAGCTATGGAGCTATTTAAATTCACTTGCGGAGGGGCAGACACACGGAGTCTGTTGAACGTCTGATTATAAATATAAAGTGACTAACCTGTTTTCGCTAGTTCGACATTATGTCTAAAATAATTTGTATGCTTTTGATACTTGAAATATCTTCTAGCATGACAAAAGCTAATTTCATTTGTGCAAGTGATCAATCAACAATACTGCAAAATTTAGTAAACTGCTCATATGGAAATCTTGAACAGGGTCCAATTTTGAACTCGTGTATTACACCTTTGAACATTTTAAGTTACTCATTGTCACATTGCACGGTGTCGATAATGTTTCCTGCGGGTTCGTTGTGTTGCTTTCCTGTGGTTACGTAAAGTACCAGAAAATATTTATGGGTTAATTTCTTCAGGAAAGCGGGAGAGTAACTATTCATTACTACCACAAGTCATACCAACTTCAATTTTTTTCAAACTGTGTATAGACGGCTATTTGCGAAACAGTTCTGTACGTTATTATGTAAATAGCAAAAATAGAGTTTTGTTGTTTATTAGGGACTTCAAATAATAACGTTCACTCTTTCGAGACTTGGAGACCAGCACCAGTGCCTCTGAAAATAGTAATGAACTATGGAGCATTCGGTTGCATTACGAGGTTGAGAAAGAAAGATCTCAACGTCACCTGTCTTAATTATATTATTAGTGTTGTGATTACCTATGTCATAGATTCCTTGCATCGATTTCATTGCATTGATCACAATGTACTTATCCATGCACTGTGAAGGTCATTGCGAGCGGCCATTAAGGATTGCTCGGCGCACATATTTAAGAGGCTATCCCTTCTCGCACGTCTCGATAAAGTCGATATCGCACGGGAGGAAATTCATGCATAGATACAAAATAATGCTGAGTAAGCGAAGGTGGGTTAATTCAAGCCAGATTATGTCTCATGGATTGCATCTTGCTATTGCCTTATCAGACACATTATAATTCCCGCCCTTCTGCTACCGTAGAGTTCCCTCTTCACTGGTCTTTCTGCTTTATTCTCCATTAATTCGAGACGGCAATGCTTAATTTTTTCAATATAACGAATTCCAAAAATTTTACCTATTATTTTACCCCTCTACGGAATTTAATCTGGAATTAATAACTAATTTATCTAAGTTACAGTGTAAGCATTTCTTTCTGGTTTAGAATTTTTAATGATATATA
>JAGDQP010000598.1:29920-152589 GCA_022664845.1 Lepisma saccharinum | reverse complement strand
TATATATATATATATATATATATATATATATATATATAATAATCACAGCCATATTCAATCCACTAGTGGATGAGGCCTCTCCCCGAAGGGAGGAGTTGGTCTACTACTCCCACGCTCACCAGACGGGTTGGGAGAGGATATGGATATATATATATATATATCGCCCTATTACTGCAAAAAGGTTCCAAGCACCATTTCCATCTTTGTTCATTTTTGGTATATTCCTAATCCCATTCCTGGTCATCATATATATATATATATATATATATATATATATATATATATGTGTGTGTGTGTGTGTGTGTAGAATTACCAATATAGTTAAATATTATGTTGTGGGGTCCAGGTGGTCCAAGTGAGCTGTGTTTCACAAAGTAATTTGCCAAGTTTACAAACTATTAATTTGAAGTATTTAATTGTTTGTTATAAGAAATTAACAAACCTTTTATGCATTATTTTTCTACTATTTTACTGACTACAGATAACAGTGATATAGGTCTCTAATTTTTAACGTTTTCACGTGATCCTTTCTTGTGTATTGGTTTCAGTTTAGCAATTTTTAACTTCTTTGGAAAATTACCACTTTCGAGAGATCTGTTGGCAAGGTAACATAATGGATCTATAATATTTTCCCAACATTTGTTGAATAAATTATTTGATATGTTATCTATACTTGAGGAATTAGAGGGTTTTAATTCTCTTACAATATTTTGCAATTCTATCTTCGTTACGGGTTGAAGAAAAATTGTAAGTGATAATTGGTCGAAGTATTTAATTGAGAGTATTATGATTTATGATGAAGGAGAATATTTTGTGTATGAAACTACATTTTATTTGCTGTATTGTCTCAATCTATTCAATACCCCAGTATTCCAGAAAGTAAAATACATTCCTATCGCTTTTCTACTGTAAAATAAATTACGATCACTTTATTATTATTGTGCAATTAAATGGCAAGCGGATCTTTTTGTTATATACTCACCTATGGGCAGAATCCAGAGCAGAGGCAAAAAGCATAATTGGTTAGTCTGACAAATAATTGTCAGGACTCTACGAATCGTTAAGAAGTTGTAAGTCGAGTGAAATACATTACATTCGCTAAATTATTATCTCAAGTTGGTGAAAACGACAAAATATCTGCTAAGTAGTGAATATTTGTGATGATAAAGCAAAGAAAAAAAAAACTTATTCTATTTATGAAATCTTACGGCCTTTGAACATCTTTGGCGCAAACCCGGGAAACTTAAATAATGCTTCAAAATTTTGTCAAAAGCTGTCCCAATCAAAAGTATTTTGTACATGTATAATCTAAACAGAAATTAACATTTGAAGCACATTATTAATCATCAAATGTCGTCAGCATCCCCGTGAAAGTAAAAAAAAAAACTTTTTCTGTTCTTTGTTCTGGAGTTCAATTTCTCCGGAAATTTTACATCCCTAGTTGTAGTTAGTTAAAAGCTGGGGGAAAAACATAAATTTTCGAAAAAGAACAGGAAAGATTGCTTTTTTTTCACGCGGCAAAAAAAAAAAAACAGGTTTTATTGACGAAATAGGTTTTTCATCACGAATGTTTATTACTTAATTCACCTAATACATTTGCCGTTTATGTTTAGTTAAAATAAGTGTTCTTACGTTAAAAAATGTACAAACTCTCAATTTACATTAGGAATGCACTATATCTCATTATCACCCTTGTACATGAGAGAAAATTTATGTTCATTTTGGCTGTTAGGCATCTTTGGCTCAGACCGAGAAAACTTAGATAATGCTTCAAAACTGTCAGAAGCAATCCCATTGCGGATTTTTTTTCTTAATATATGTTTTGAAAATGAAGTGACATTTTAACAAATTCATTGATCATAAAATGTAGTCAGGGACTCCGTAATAGGAAAAAAAAAATATTTTCCAATGCAGCATGAAAAATTGAAAAAAAAAATTTACAGGCGTTCAATTTTCAGTACTTTTTCCTTCACTAGTTCTAGTTGTAGACTAGTCTTTTGTGAACTAAAATAGACGTTAGACAAACGCATTATGACGCAGTCTGAGAAGTAACGAGACAAGTTGGGTAAGTTCTTTGTAAGTAACTAATAATTGTAAGTAATAATAGTTAGTAATCATTTTCGGTGTCATTCGAAAGAGGAACGCAACCCGTCTTTTGAAATCATAGGTACGTGTAAATTACTTCATCCGACGGTTAAAAGAAAAGAGTATCTGCTGTTTTTGGTTTCGTAAATCCTGCTATGTGAAAAATAAGACTTTTAACAATTTAATTGACTGCTGGTGACATTTAATTGACTATACTTGTTAATAGATATTCCCATTACTCACGGAAATTAACATTCATTAATATCGAAAAAAAAAAGTAAAATTAACAAGTTACTTTAAAAACAGATTTATTGCTCTCCTGAAAAAAATGTTAAAATGTGCATAGCAGGTATTGCAAATTCAGCGACGAAATTTAATATTTTTCAAATCAAAAAGATATCGTTATTTTATTGACTTTTGCATTATGGTGTAAATACAAATCTCGCATAAAACACCAGCAAAATCTGTATATCTCTTTGTACAGAGAGTTGCGTTGATGCCCGTTGGAATGCTTCTCGTAAAGTACGTAACATAATTTTGGAATACTTACAGTCATCAAACTGACCTGTGGACCGTTTCCTGGTAGGGAAACAAATAAAAATTGAGAACATTATTTTTATACAAATTTGTGTGTGTGTCCTCTGACCTGCAGTTGTTTGTAACTTTTCTCTTTTAACATACGGTAATGCAAGTAAGGACCTTCTGCGACGAATTGCAGATTAGCCTGTCATAGAAATCGCCTAGGTTTTGTACAAGGGTAAGTGAGTGAATTTTTATTAACGTCCTAAACGAGCTGGTGAGTGTTGAGCCAAGCATGGCACGTACAAGGATGAACGTTAATGCCTTACTTATAAGGTTCAGCAAAGAGTACGAAACTATCACTTTATTATCCAACCACACAATTTATTTATTTCTCGTCCTTTTATAGGATGGTTGCAAATCATTATTTATTCAGATATAATATTCAGCAGACAATTTGCCCGGCTACAAATATATTTACAATTTTACTCCTATATATTTACAGTTGCCTACTCTTGCCCTCAATCATCTATGACATTTAAACTCGTTTTAAATTTGCGCAAATTTCCATTGAAAATATCCAAGTTCTTGTATTCCATATTTAGGGTATTTTAAAAGCTTTCCTACTCTCCAGGTGAAGGATTTCCTTCGTGATTCCGTTCTAAATCTTATTAAATGTTGGGCCCTTTCCTGGAGTAACACCTCTCCTACAGTAGGTACATATACTTCTATTCTCTTTAACATTTCTGGGGAATCATATTCTAAATATTGTTTTGAAGGCCGAGAAAAAAAAACGGAAATTTTCGGGAAAAAAATAGGAAAAACCACGAGGCAAAATTTATTTTGAGGTTTTATTGATGAAATCGTTTTTCTTTTATCACCAATATTAATTAATTAACGAACATAATGAATCTGTTGCTTACGTTTAGTAAAATTAAAAGTTCTTACGTACAAAACCCTTTAAATTTACATTACGAATGTAATTATGTCATTAACACCCTTGTACATGAGAGAAAAGTTCTGTTCTTTTGTCTTTTAAGCAGCTTTGGCTGAGACCGACAAAACTTACATAATCCGAACTTTGTCAAAGGCAGTCCTATTGCGGATTATTTTTTCTAAATACATGTTTTAAACATGAACTAACATTTTAACAAATTCATTGATCGTAAAATGTACTCAGGAAACCGTAACAGTAAAACAACCGTTCTTTTCAAAAGTAGCACGAAAAATTAAAAAAAAAAAATTGGCGTTCAAATTTTCCGGTTCATTTACTTCACTATAATTGTGAATGCATAAGTTTAAATAGATTAAGCAAATCTGTCTTTATATGTCTATTGTCGAGGGTGAAAAGTCCAAAGTTTCTAAGTAATTCATTGTAACAAACATCAACCGGAAAATATGAAGTTCGGCGAATAGTAACTATTCTTAAGTACTTATATTGTATTCTCTCTCATTTTTCCTTGTAAAATAATGGTCGTATTCATTCCATACTATTGCCGCAAATTCCAAAATCGGATTTATGTATACTTTAAATAATTTCAACATCGTCCTATCAGGAAAGCCTAGCTTTGAATATCTCCAATTCTCCAAATTAATCCCATCATTGTATTTGCTTTCTTTACAATATCATTTTTTGATTATCCACAATTAAGTCTTTCGCGTGTTATTCCTATCTCCTTTATACTGTCTGCTGTTCTTATCTCATTCCCGTTTATTCTGTTTTTATACGTCAATTCGTTCTCCCTTCTTTGTGTTATTTACATTTTTACCGCCTTTTCCCTATTTATCTTCAGCTCATTCATCCCAGCCCACCTATCCACTGTGTTCATGTTTTCTTGTTGTTCATGACAGTCTGCAATCTCCTGTATTCTCTTAAAGATTTTCACATCATCACCATATATCAGTTCAGAACATTATGGCTGTTCTTTATTTCCTGGTGCAGATTGAAAAGAAGAGGGCCAAGTTTAGAGCCCTGCGGTATCTCTAACCTCGGGCAATATTACGTTGAGAAAATACTGCCAAATCTTACTAAATTTATTCTGTCCTCCAGAAATGATTCTTTCAATCGTACAAAGTTTTCAGACAAATTTCAAGTTCTTAGTTTTTAGTGTATTACAGAGTCAAAAGCTTTTGAAAAATTATGTATAGAGTGTCCATCTGATAGCCGTCATCCATGATCGTTGTTGCCTCTTTCAAAAATTCTATTAAATTTGTGTTAATGGACCTTCCCTTTATGAATGCATGTTGTGCTTCCGAGATGATTCTGCTGACGTGATTGTACAACCTATGAATGTATCCAGTATTTTTCGCTAGTCCAGAAATCATTGCCACCGGTCTAAAGTGTTTCGTAACTGTAGTTCTCGAACACTTGGGTACTAGCACTATGGAATAGTTGCACCAGTTTCCGGCCACTAGATCTTCAAACGTAAATTAATAAGGCATCTGTTGAATTGATCGTGCAACTCATATTCCTGGTAAATCGTTTTGATGTTCAGAAGCAGGCTGTGTTATCATTGACTGTTTTAAATTTTGTGAGGCTTACTTATTCAGTGTTGAACACAAACATTCGACATCCATTGTCTACATCGTTAGTAGGAAGAGGAAGTGCAGTTATGTATCGATGAAGCTCAGTGTTCCAAGGGGGAGAGAAACAGAGACGGTATGTTTTCCTAATACTTGCCTCGACATATCAAACAGTGATATATAGGTATAGGTTTATTAGCGTTCAGTTGACAAATATTGTACATATGGTATAGAACTTGTCATAACAATGTTGTGTTAATACAATACAAGAAAGGTATAACTCAGCAATACATAGGAGTACGATCATGAGGATATACGTAAGTTAATATATAACGACACGCATTCCGTGTGTTTCAGTGACGGTATGATTTTAGCTCTCAAAAACCAGAGATGGTATCTCATACCGGTGCATACAAGTGTTAGCCATACATAAATATATACACGAAAAAAAAAGGGAAACATTGGTAATCACAGAAAAAAAATTGAAATTTGTTTGATGAATATTATGGCAAATATTGCATGGCTAAATTACTGGTACAAAAGTTTGACGTGTAGCCAGTAAATGGCCTTATCACTGTTAATTGGAATTAATGTTAGTAATGTATGGCATCAGTTTCCGGCCAGCGGAATATATACCGCAGAATAAGGTGAGGCTGGAGTGTAACTACTATCGTGCAAACCCCCGCAATGCGGGAGGCTGACCCTTCTAAGGGGTGGCCTTCACTCTAACTTCTCAATCGGCCGAATCGTCCTCCGGCCGCCTTGGCTATCTTCTTCTTGAGGGCATATAATTTAGTCACGCCTCTAGGCTTTAGATGAAGGTAACCAGTTTTCGTGTTTCGAACGGAAATCGCACCGAGACCCACTGATTACAAAGCATCGAGCGTCACTACTCATCTTCCCAAAAGGGTTTAGATTAGAGAATGGATTCCATTTTTAAAAAGGACTTTTCGCTACCGTCTAGGATTTTCTATCCTTTCGTTCGGAGGAAAGAAACTATTTTCTGTGTGAATCTTGTGCGTGTGACTGTCCTGATTACGATATAGAATAAGCAAATGTTTAGGTGAAGTAGAATCCGGTCTAATTTAGACGTAGTATTGGCTCCAGTAAGTAACTGAAGCATTTATTATTATTATTATTATTTTACCACATTGCAAGGTGCCGATTTTCGTGCTTTTTCATTATTTGCTTATGACAACATTTACGATCGAATTTTTCTGGTTAACAGTTCACAAATTAACAAAAGCTTCTTAGGTTTTCTATTCCTAGAATGTTATCTTTATTTTCCTTTCTTCATGTGATATGTTTTGAGTAGGACTGACAAGTGTGCCCGGATACTAGCACTTAGCAGCCAATTACTGGCAACACATGGCTGTAAACTTGTATTTTTTTCCCCATCTGATCAGTTTTATTGTTCTTACGGGTTACAAATATGAGTTTCTTCATTACTACTTAGCAGACCTTAAACACTTCTTGTTTAGCTTTAGAAAAATTAAAAATTAACGGTTCTTTCCTTAAAAATGTTCGAAAAACTATCTATTTATATTACGAATACAATATATTACCGCCCTGGTGCACGAGAGAAAAATTCCGTCCACTTGTGGCCCTTAGGCATGTTTGGCTCAGATCAAGAAAACTGATATAATTCTTCAAAACTTTGTCACAGTCAATCCGAATACGATTTTTTTTCTAAACGATTTTTTTTAAGTAGCATATTAAGTGCTTCATTGATCATCAAATGTCGTCAGAATCCCCGTAAAAGTGAAAAGAAAACTTTTTTTTTTCAAACTAGCACGAAAAATTGGGAAAAAGCTGGAGTTTTCCTGTTGTTTGTTCGTTTTTTTCCATCACTAGCAGAGATGAAAATGTAACTTTATAGTTTCTTTCCTCTCACCATTTAATCGTAGGTAGTAAGTTTTAATCGAGCATGTCTGCATCCTTGAGTGTTTACAGAACCTGTATAACAAGTTATTATTAGTGTCATTGTTATGGTACTGGAATATTTATAGTAGGGTAAACTGTTGGTACTATGGAACACTTTTTGGGTTTTCCAAATTATTGTTTTATGGATATTTATTTTTTCCAAACTATGTCTGTGATCGCAAACTTTGATGGGTTTTGAATTAGACTGCTTTAATACTTGTCTTCTGGTTTCTTCCTTTTATCGTGTTTTCTATTCCTTAAAATTTTCCTGCAAACTGTTCTATGGCACAATGCTCGTGTGTATTTGAACTAGTGTTTTAAAAACCGGAAAAATTGAACGCCGGAAAAAAAAACAGGAAAAACATTGTTGTTTGTTTCTTCGTGCTACATTGGAATAAAACGTATTTTGCGATTTCGATGTAGCTAACACTATTTGAACATTAATAAATAGTTAAAATGTTTGTTTCCTTTACAAATATACGTTTAGAATAATAAAATCTGTCTTAGAACTCCCAGCACCAAAACTGTGTTCCATAAATGATATTCAATAGATTCCAGTTTGCAGCCAATGCCATATAGGCCTATTGCATTGCGATGGGATAATCTAATGCAGCGGAAAACTTATGTTTCTTACTCTCTTTTTAATAACTTTGCTAACCGTCAAGTTTTAAAATATATATTTTACCAAAAGCCGAGAATATTCGTGTTTTATGAAAGTTAATACTGCCTTATAAATATGATAAACCCGTTCGCACTCTGAATAGTTTAAGGGCGACTTAAGATCAGCAGATGCACGCTACTAAAACTTATTTTGTAAGTTTTTATTTTATAGTCAAAGAATATTATTTTCATATTTAAATGTAATGCTTTCCGAATACTTATGGAACTCTTTTGTATGGAGAAAACAGTAAGAATGTCGCCGTAAATTGATATCAAAGAACTGGGTGTTATAGAAGCGCGAGTCGGAATTAAGCAACGAATTTTATGTTACTGTGAATATTATACATACTATTCGAAATTAGAATAAATTACTATGAGTAAATCTGAAGACATACAGGGGTTGGACAAAAAATCTAAAAACACGTCATACAGGACACGTAAGTGTGGCCCGCCACTGTACACCACGTGTTGCGGCTTCCAATCGTGTTTTGTTTTCAATGTGTCATGTGGACCTTCCTCTTCCGTCAGCAGTACCCAGTTCACCTGTGAGTGTCGTGGTGTGCAAGTGGTGCGGTAAAATGGGCGACCTGACAGACTTCCAAAGAGGCATGATCGTTGGCGCCCGTCTGGTTGGAGCTTCAGTGACAACAGTGGCGACCATTGTGGGGGTATCGACAGGCACTGTGTCCAATGTCACGAGGGCATACACAATGCATGGGCAAACAACGTCTGCAAAGCACACCAGTGGTCGAAAGACAATCCTGTCCGATAGGGACAGGAGGGCATTAAAACGGATTGTAGCTTCTAAAAAGCAGACCACTCCAATGAAAATTACGTCTGAACTCAATTCCGGTCTACAGAATCCGGTTTCATCAAAAACAGTGCGACGGGAACTTCATAAAATGAAAATTCATGGCTGGGCCGCGATCTCCAAACCTCTGGTCACAGCAGTAAATGCGAAGCGGCGTATCCAGTGGTGCAAGGACCACAAGGAGTGGACGCTTGATCAGTGGAAACACGCAATGTATTCCGATGAATCGACCTACACGTTGTTTCCAACAACCGGTCGTGTTAACGTATGGAGAACACCGTCGCAGGCCTATGATCCAGACTGTCTGCGCCCAACTGTAAAGCATGGGGTGGTTCTGTTACAGTATGGGCAGTGATATCGTGGTTTTCTGCAGGTCCCATCATAGCCCTGCATGGAATGATGAATGCTAAGGCGTATGAGGCCATTTTGGGGGACCAGGTTCTACCCATGGCCCACACATTGTTCCCGGATGGTGATGGCATCTACCAAGATGATTTGGCACCCTGTCACGCTGCGAAAACGGTGTAATCATGGTTTGAGGAGCATGACCAGGAGCTATCACACCTCCCCTGGGTCCCACAATCACCAGATCTGAACATCATTGAGCCATTGTGGTCTGTGTTAGAAAGGCGTATTCGGTCTCATTACCCTCCATCATCATCCCTTAAGGAACTGGAGCATGTTTTGGAGGAAGAATGGTACAACATTCCACACACCACGATTCAGGAGCTGTATACGTCCATTCCACGTCGGATCCAAGCTGTTTTGGACGCAAAAGGAGGCCCCACACCATACTAGGTATGATTTTCACACTTTTTCAAACGTTTTAGATTTTTTGTCCAACCCCTGTATGTTGCACTACTGTTCATTACATAACGATAATTGTTAGAAATATTTAATTTAGAGTATTATAATCAAGGAATATATTTTGTGTGTGATGTGAAACTACATTTTATTTGCGGTATTCAGTCATTCTATTCATTGCGCCAGTATTCCGAAAAGAAATTACATTCCTATCTATTTACGATTGTAAAAAATAATTATTATTACTTTATTTTTATTGTGTAATGAAATCCTAACCGGATTTTTGTCATATACTCACTTATATTTATTTACTCCAGCTTATATGGTCGGAATCCAGAACAGAGGGTCAAAAGCATCATGGCTGAGTCCCCCAAATCTGTGTTAAGAATTTTCGAATAGTTAAAAGGTCGGAAGAGCCTTGAGATACATTGCGTGCGCTAAACCACAAACTAAACTTGGCGAAAACTACAAGATATGTGCAAACTAGTGATATTCGTGATGAAAAACGAAAAAAAAAATACTGTGACTTGCAGCAGTATATGTATTTTCTTTTTGTGTCATGATTGCAACCTGTAGGTGAATTTAATAAATTCACGTATTGTAGTTGTTAACAAAATTAAAAGTAATGAACACATTAAATATAAAATAAACACATTAAAAATAACAAACACTAAATATATAACGTTATTCACTTTCAAATATACAGAAGACGGTATATAATCATTGAAATGTGTCCGATGACACCTCTGTTACAAGACATACATCCGAATAAACCGAATATTCCTTGTGCCCGAAGATGCTTTACTTTTTGTAGTATACAAACTCGTACGTAAGTCATAAGTAATTTAAAGTAATCTTTTGCTTGCGGTACTCCTAATATTACGACTAAATTTAAACAAATCTCGATAGTTCGGTAGGTACCGTGCTAGCCTTTCGTGTCTGGGGCCGCGAGTTCAAAGCTTGATAAATCATTTTTTTTAAACAAAGGTAATTTTTGTTTAAACAAAGGCAAAGTTCAACTCATAAACAAAGGGGTTCATGAGTTAATAAACCCTGGTAAACATAATTTTATATTCTTTAAATTTTATTTCAAATTATTTTTTAAATATTATTATTTTCGTATAACATTTCTGCTTCTATTCGTGAGTTTCTTCTACCATGATATATTAAAATTAGATTTAATCTATGTGTCCTACAATTAACATTACGCACTTTAAATTGTTAATGAATTTTAATTTTATGTATGGCCTTTAGGCATCTAAGGTTAAGGCCGGGATAGGGAAGGGGAAAGGATTCAGAAGGATGTAGGGCAGGACCTAAGTTGATGGTATCATCCCGGTGTTTATTGAGGACAAAATTTGGACAGACTAAGGTTGCCACAGTGTGTGAATTAATATATTTTTACATGATGAATGATATGTTGTTGATATGAAAATAACGTGATAAAATGAATTGTTGATATGAAAATAAAGTGATAAAATGAATAATGTACATTATACTAGTTCCCACATGCAGACTCCCATGGGAATATCCCCCTGTTAATTCGCACAATGGTTTTCCATACATTTGGCATATCTAACTTCTGTGAATTCAAGTATACATTACAAACTTAGGGGAGTCAAATTTGCGTTAAATTTTTCACTTACCACAGCTTTTGCGAATCCCTTCCAACTCCAGTATGCATTTTGTCAAAATGTGGCATGATGTGTTGACATTTATTATTAATAATTGTTTTCTTGCATTTTAGTGACCGTTAGGTAAATTCAGGTTCGCACAGACAGATAGAAATGTATTTTCAAAGAAAGAAACGAAAGTGTAAAGTTTCATAACTGAAACTGATCGTACCTAATGTGCCCTAACCCATAACCACTAATCTAGGATAATCTACGGAGAATGCAAGAAAGCAATTACTTATAAAAAATATAAGAGATTGAAATATATTTTGAAAGAAAAATCTCACCCGCGGAGATTTGAACCTGAGTCCTTTCAACAAGCCGACGACGCATTAATCAATTATCCACGGTCGGAGCTGGCAAATGGACATTTCGAAGTTATATTTACACTACACATGTGTTACGTAACAATGCTACGAAATGTCATTCGCACGTGCAGTGCTGCAGTCCCAGAATTTTCACAGGGTAAACGGTAAGTTTATGAATCTTTCAATAGAGATCATACTTCCATTAAATATAGGCAAGGAATAAGTTAATTTCTATAAAAATAATTTGAACGCAAAATACTTAAATTATATTCTAGTGAGACAATAACAACGCAATTATATGCACAATTTGTCGCATTGAGGGAATGAGATACAAAATTGTTGCGTCTTTTGCAAAAACTACAAAGCATCTATATCAGTTAAAATTCAGTTACAATTCTTTATGTCGAATTGTCGACTCTGAAGCCAAGGGATACAAGTGACATTAACGAATACAAACGTTCAAGACAATCTTTGTATGAAAGAACACGAAATATGTTACGGTCTAAGGTTTCTTTTTATAAAATATGTCAGTATTGTGTCACATATATATATATCGGGTGATACATGAAAGATTACATCTTCTTTCTGTTTGTCATCTCTCACTTGTATCCCTTGGCTTCTGGAGTCAAAACGTTGTTCCGTCCTTTATAAATCTAGTCAGTATAAAATGCTGGGACTTACTCCATATATCGAAAAGTTAAATTTCTACCTTGCTTTTGAAAACCTAAGTCAAATCTTATATTACGCAAGACCTGCACACGAAATATCTGCTCAAATTGACTGATTTTTTACATTGTGCAGATTTCTACAAAAGTATTATTGTAGTGAGAAGATGGCAATAATATACTGATCCACATCCTGTAGTTATATCCTTTTCCTCTTCTCAACATTTTTCCCGATCCAATGGAACCAAAAGTATTTGAGCGTAGTACTCTCACCGGAACAGGCAAATTAATTAAATAAATAAACGAAACGAAAGAAAATTGTATACGCATCTTAGCAGAAGGAATACGCTATTTAATCAGAGGGTATACGTAGAGTGTATCGCTGTCGGAATTTTAAACGGAAGTTAAGTCAACTTCACGTCGCTACTGGCTTGTTACGGAACACGTGAACTGTAAATACGACATCAGAAACACGTGCGTCCAGGTCACCTCAAGTTTTGTATTTTGAAATAACAGAGTTAAATAAATCATTATATAAAATAATAATAAAGTGGCGTTCTGGTTATGGTGTCGGCTTCTTCAATATGGCCCGGCAGGGGTAATATTTTTTTTGTTTCAAAATATATTTTATATTATAATTGTTTTATTGCATTTTTCGTACATTATCTTAAATTAGTGACCATACAAACGTGGAGATTAGGTGCAGTCATGTATCTTTAAAAATATATTTTCCTATGTTCATATTTATTATTAATTATTGCTTTCTTGCATTTTTCGTAGATCTTAAATTAGTGATCATCCGTACGTAGAGGTTACGTTAAGTGTGGTCATGTATCTTTACACTCTTTGTTCTCATATACGTCATGGTTCTTGACGCAGTTTTCGTTCAAACTTCCGACAGCAATACGCTAGGAGATATACAACATAAATCGCTGACAGTTGAGACTTTAATGGCTGATTTAACAACACATTTGTTATGGTCTGTATCTCTGTGTACTGAAATGTAGACTCTCATTCTTAAGGTCGTGGATGCGATTCCCAACCTGGATTTCAAATTATTTTCTCAAGGAATGAAGCACTGCAAGTGATGTTTGCGATAGCTACTGAAAGAAATTTATGCCGTAATGGGAGAAGAACACAAGACCGAGAGAGAAGGAGGAATGGCGCAGACTGTGTATTCATACGCTTTAGAATTTCATTTATTTCCATGTCTTGCGAAATTTTTCTTTATGTCTTTCTTTGTTTTCTCCTCTTTGCTTTTATCGTCTTCTTCCATGATTTCTCTCGCTCTCTCTTTCTTTCTCTCTGTGTGTATGAACAATGCATAGTAACGAATCCTGCGTGATGTTCATATTATTATTTTCCTTTTCTTTGCATTAATTCCTATCTGTTAGAACTTAATGTGAATGGCATTTCTGTCTCGTGGTTCTCTAATGAGGGAACATTCCCAACTAATTAGCCGATATTTATATGAAATATTTGTTCTCACTACGTTTAAACCTGTAATGCATGAAAACGACATCCATAGACCCAACCTTTGTGAAAGTTTTTCTTTTTCAAATATCGATTCCGTACACTGTAAGGAATACGTATGAACACACATGTCGTGATAAAACCGCTGCGGCAATATGATCCAATCTTTGGGTAATGACAATTGGTGAAGGGTAATGGTATGAAAATCACGGTCGCCGTTTTGAAATCCGCCATCTTGGATTCAGCTCGAAAATTTTAAATAGGAAGGGAATCGTGTGGCATATCACTGTAGTCTAGCTTGTTTTCAGACATTCAAATACGAAGGCATTTTACACCTACGTCTATTTGTTTAGAAGATACACATTCTGAAATTTATTAGAAAATATATATAGTTTATATATGTAAAAGTATACATAAACAAATTAAAGTGTGTAGAATAAGTTGTTTTATAGAGCTGAAAAGACATTTAATTATCATTCAAATGTAACTTACACAAAACGATTTCCCAAACCAAATAAATTCATTAACATATATAAGAACAAAAACATACATTTGCATCATATACAATATTTACATATGGAAATATTTAATTTTTTAAAAAGTGTATCAGGCATAAGAACTTGCAACATTGAGAGCAACAAATGAAAGACACCGTGTCACTTTCGTAAAAATTACAAAATGTAATTTTGTTAAAACATACCAATATTATTATTTCAAATTTACCACATTAAGCACAACAAGGACGCCACATTCCAATTTTAAGAATTCCTATCTTGTGATCAAATTAACATCGTCGTGAAATGTCTTCATGCTTGAATTTCTGAGAACAATCTGGCCTAAAATGATATGTCACACGACCCCCTTCCCATTTAAAATTCTCGAACTGAATCCAAGATCGCGACCGTGATTCTCATTCTATTACCAGATTTATCTCTTCACCAATTGTCACTACTCGGAGGTTGGATCATATTCCCGCAGCGGTTTTATCACGACAAGTGTCTCCATACGTATTCCTTACAATGTAAGAATAGTCACAAATTGATATTTTAAAACTTTGTTCAAAGTTTTCAAAGAGGTTGGGTCTATGAATGTAATTTTCGTACATTACATGTTAAAACGTAGTGAGAAAAAATATTGCATGTAAATATCGGGTAATCATTTGGGAATGTTCCCTCGTAAGTCATGCTCGCCTACTAATTATTTCTTGCTCCAAATAGAGGAATATCCTGGAATACCATGTTTTGGCGCATATTTGTACTGTCAAGTTAGTTGTCTAACTATTAGGCGTACAGTGAAACAATTTTCACGGAGAAGATCGCTTCTATTTCTTCTATATCCAACCTCAATTTACTTTTGTAGTGACTGTATATGTACCTAAATGTCCGCCTTTTCAATGGTTTACTCGACGTGTAAAATTAACCTAGTCTTCAAAGTCAAGAAGTGGAGTATTTTGGTAAGTTTTGTAACGTTGTATTTGCCCACCTGTTCAACGGCTGCAAACCTTTTTTTTCTTCATTTGACCAGAAGAAAGCATTGAACTACATGACGGAGAGTTACTCACCACAGTTGCTGTCTTCATGCATTTCTTTCACGTTGATATATTGATTTTGGTTGTAAATTTTTCTCCTGCCTGATGTAGGTTTCGAAGCTGAAACTTCCTGCATTCGACGTTTGTAGCTCATCACTTTACCCCTCGGCCACGAAGGATCCTCAAACTTATTAATATTTTAATATTCCTTTTATGTTACGAAGACTTTATCTCAAGTAAAAGACGGCTCGATCGACGTGGAAAGTATTTATCTTGGAATTTGACGCCAGAGCAAACATTGCCGTAAACTTGAGTGGATCGCGTATAAATTTTAACAAACGAAATATCTCAGCCCTGCGGGCTCAATCCAACCCGGCCACCACTCTTAAGCCCTTGGGGTTCCTACACAATAAACTTCCCACTACCCCTCCCTGCGGATTTTACTCACAATCGCTCGTGAAATATCAAATCTGTGGGTTTATAACGTTATATGGTTGGGGGAGGGAGTTAAGTGATTAATGAACTTCATAAAATTTGAAAATGTGTATACTTTTTAAAAAGAGAAAAAGTTATTTTTTAAAAAACAAATGCCACCCCGCCGAGAACCGAACCCGGGTCACCAGATTAGCTGTCCGATGCGTAAACCAAAACACTACAGCGCCACCTTTCCATCGGTGTATTGTGAGTGTTCTTAACGCAATACTGGCTCACGACATGGCTTTGAGTAAGAACATGTCAAAACGGATAACGATTTCCTCCGTATACTTTATACTTCGAATGACTCGTGTATACAGAACGTTACACTAACCCCGGAAGTAATGTAATATTTTAACAATGTTGTAAAATATCTAATGGGAGGGGAGAGAAAAATTGACGAATTAACACAAGATACAATCAGCAATCCTAATATTCAATTTCAACCTATATTAGAGTGACCATTCACCCCCGGTTTCCGGAGAGTTTACCCTGATTAAGGCATTAATCTTTGAAATAAATCCCCGGATTAAGGCATTTGTCTCCGCAGTTTGAAGAATAAATATTCGAAACATTTTATTGGTTTTATTAGAAAGAAACATTCGAATACTATTTATTTCTAGCTCTACCAGACATCCTTTTCAGGGTCTTAATTTTGTATTCTCTACGTTTTCGCTAAATCCTTCCACTTTACTCTTTTTTGTTGTTTATATTTTCTAAAATCATATTAAGAATTACCTTATTGATTTACACGATCATTTCTGAATCCTAAATTGATGCAGTAATAAAAAGTATTAATAACGAAGTTCTTTTTTCATGTAGTAGTGGTGAGGGAGAAAAGATAGCTAAGTTTACAGTTGCAACAAGGAAGAAGTTGAATTATCCCGATTCCCCCTTCAGTCACTGAAAAATTGATCATTAGCCTATATACACAACAATTTAACTTAGAAAGTCTTCATAAGAAAAGGAATGGTAAAATAGTAATTACTCGCTCGTAGATCGGTAGATGAGTGGTTAGACTATCGAGCTACAAACTGTGAGTGCGAAAAGTTGCAGCTTCGAACCCCACAGCAGACAGGTGGAAAACTTACAAACTCAGTGCTCTCGTTTGGTCAAATGCAAAATATGGTTTTCAGCCGTTGAACAGGTGGAAAAATACAATGTTAAAAAGTTGTTCATCGCCCACTTGTTACCGTTGAACACTACATTAATTCTGAACTTCGAAATCCCTGTTGAATTGGTGAACATTGAGGTACACTCATACTAAAAAAAAATTCGCATGTGTTTATTTGACAGTTTTTTACAAACAAAATTTTTCTCCTTCGATTCCAGTGTTCATTTAATTTTCCTTGTAAAGAATGTAAAAGCGAAGATTTCCTTAAATTTGGTCACAAAAATATTAATAAATAATGAAAATATAACGAAAAGAAAAACAGAATCATGAAGAAAGGATAAAAAAAAATAAGTCCAAAACTGTAAAGCTTGGCATCATAGGGAAATTTACGGAGAAATTGAGAGGAAAGAAGGAATATTTCTCTCCACTCTATGAAATAGTGTATGTCTTTAGTGTTACCAGCAACTGAGATTACAGACAATGTTCATTCAAATAAAGCATTACACAAGCAATAGTTACAGATACGACATGTGCAACGGATAATCATGTAGCAGAAACTATTATATCCCCGAGAAGGCGCGAAGAAAGACACAAGATTGGTTTTAAATTTCGAAGTGAAGACTGTCATTCAATGTTGGGGTAATAAACGCTTATGAATGTCCGAAAGCGCAGCGCAATCTGTGGATTAGTGGTTAAGGCAGGCGACTGTCAAGTAAAGGGTTGTCAGTTCGAGTCGTCGCTCCCTCCTGAATATTTTTTTCGAATGCAAAACGACGTGATTAACTCTCTTAAATTATACGTATTATCCTTTGTATTAACTGATTGTTGATAGAACGATTTGTATTATGTTAGGAGTGAGCCAAGAAAACGTCAGAAAAGCGTACCTATTGTCTGCTAGTTTCAATGAAACGAGAGAAATATACAGGTAAATGTATTCTCTCCATGAATATATTGAATTGAGTTTTATTGATGGCGTTTAGGCCTCTATAGTAGGGTGACCAGCCGTTATGTTTCAATCATGTTTTTCCAGTCCAGTCATTTTAAATACGACAGTACTCTTGTTTTCACTCGGGTATTGTTATTCGTCTTTCCCTTGTAACTGCGGTTTATTATTGTGCTTATTTGTTGCTTTTCTTGTCAAGCATCCTAAGAACCCGAGACGACTCTTAGCTATCCTTAAAAAGGGAAAAGGGTTACAAGTTAAGACTTTCTTTGACTCCACTACTCCTTGATATGACGATGACTCACGTCTGAAATTTTTTTGGAATACAAAACCATACAGATGACCAAAATATGTTGGCAGTGTCCACTATTGAGAAATTTATGGTTGAAAAGAAAACAGTCTTAAGGCGTCCGCGTCCTTTATTAAGAGAGTTTCCTTCCATAAGATTCAATGTTGTTTTCCCGGGAATTAAATAGTGTCCGTTAACTGAAATTTCACTGCACATGTTTTGTGTACGTAGACAAGTGGGGATTTTTCTGAACTAAAAATAAGTGTACGATAAATATAAATCAAGGAAATATGAGTATTTCATTACATTTGAAAACGTTTTTGTATTCTGTGTATTTTTGTAGGTTAAAACTATTCCGAGTGCACGTTTTTGTAATCGAAAAGTACAAATAATTTTAGGTGGTTCTTCTAAAAAAAAATATTCCATAGTTTAGGAGAGAGAAAATTTAGCACAACATAGAGATCTCGCGAAATCGTCTCTCGTAATCTATATAAAACAAAGCATAAAGTATTTAATTACACTATCATTCCATAGTAGCATTAAGCTTGTTTATGTGTTGTTCCCATGAGAGATCATTTTCTATACCTAAGAGACTTGGAAACATGTATGGTAGTTGGACAATTCGTGATTATATTATGCTTAGAAGTACTACAGTTAAATATAATGTTAGTAAAGTTTTGTCCATTTGTAGCATTCCTTGTTTGTTAAGGATTAAGTGGTTAGATTATGGATCGTATAAAAACTCAACAAAAAGTTTCGCTAGGGTAGGAAACATTTTTATTTTCCATTCAACCGGTTTTTTTTTCAGTCTCGTCACTATCTTCTCCCTGCTTATGTATGGGGGATAGGGGTCAAACCAAAAAAAGCTGTAATTCAGAAAATAAATTTAGCTTAAACGCTCCGTTAATTTAAAAAAGTTTAATAATACATAATGCGTTTTACAAAGCAATGACTAAATAGTTGACTAAATAGTTTAAACGCTTTTTTTTTAATATTTCAACAAAAATTTCAAGTTCCAATAAATTAATCGTCAGGGATGCGTTTTTGTTAAGCACGTAAACAGTTCTATGTTTAAAAATTTCAAGTTAAATTATATTGCTTTTTTATCAAATTTGTGACTTTTAATATTCTCGGAAAATTAAGACTTAAATCTTTAATTCAGGGCTGTTCCCGAAAATTCTGGACATGTTTACTGTAGTTGTATGCCCAAAATATACTCCAAAATTTTTATAGCATAACCATTCCATCTCAATTCAGGCATTTGAAGATAAAATTCTTCCGGTCGAGTCATAGATTTTGGTAATTATATGTACACTCTTCATGGAAATTGAAGAGACACGTATTTTTTGGAAATAATCTTTGAGAAGCTCGAGACGCGGTGTGATGTACTACTTTTGAAAAATCGTATCGTAGTAATTAAATAATGTACTCAATCTTTTATATATAACAAATAAAAAATTGATGTCAGAAGATTACTCCCGTGTTGTTTGTACATAAATTCTGCCTTCTTTGAGGAATAATCGAAAATACCAAGATTTCATAAATTTTTACTCTCTTCCATAATACGTACATGTTTACGACCTTGACTAACGACTTCTAGGTATTTTGTCGCTAAAATACTTCAAAAAAGTTGGGACTGTTGCGTTCACTTTAAGAGCGGAAAATTGGTTGCGTTTCAAAAGTACGCTATATTCGGACGCCATTTTATAAAGAAACACATTTTCAAAAAAAATATCTTTCAGTATAATTGAAAGATATTATCCATATAATTGAAACATGTTTGTGTTCTAAACGGTGTCAAATTTTTATTATCGACCAGTCATTGGTTTAGATTTTATAGCTAAATCTTTCCAGCAGAATTTGGATATTTTGAAAAGTTGGTCATATTTGGACATCATTTTCTCGGAAAAACCATTATTTAAAAAAGACTATTTCCAGTATAGTGTTATCAGTTCTATAATATGGCAAGATTTTATAATCGAGCAGTCATTGGTTTAGAATTTACGACTAAATGCTTCTTGGAAGAACTGCGTTCGCGAGACGCTTCGGCAGCCTGCATTTTATGACTTAGGAGAATTATCGTTGACTGGAGCAGCGTCAGCTTAAGTGTTTTAGAAGCCTTCGGATTTGATCAATGTTCATGTCTATTCGTGGATAAGTAGTGCATTTTTTACTGTATTAGTGTAGCCTTAAGTGTTATATCTTAAATAATTGCTTTAAAGAAATTGTTCGAATTATTATTATTAATACTGTTTCTAGTCCAGCGAACGGTTCGAGGATCTACGCTTTGCTTCTACGTACGCAATTGCTTTGGAAAGAAACATTACAAAAGCTTTCTAAACCCGTATAAATAGTGTTACTAATTATGTCTATAAAGTTGACTTGGTTCTTATATTTAAATTATGTGATTGGACTAGAGATATTAAAGGAATTGTTGATTAATAGAAATGTTTTACATTTCCGTTCATTTAGTTTATAACTGAATAGGTCACCACTCTATGTTTCAGTAGATAGAAATAAATTCATTTACTAGTAACAGAATTAGCGCTTTCTGTCTACCAATTCACATTAAAATAATACTATTACTTTTGATTAACGTAATTCCAAACTAAGGCTAAAATGAGAAATTTTGTTTAGTAAACAATTTGGTTCTGATCTCTTGCTATACTTTATTTTTTATTAGAATTGTTTTCATAGTTTGCGTGCTTTAAAATGTTTTGTGTAATGATTCTATTTTGTTGCATATTTTTTTCGTACCTAAGAGTTGTGTGTGAAGTTGGTTTGAACTCTTAGTATATTTCTTTCGGCTTAATATCTGGTAATTTTCATGAGATCTGTCACAGGATTTGATTCGGTTCCTTTTCATTCAGGGTAAGACAACATTGTACTATATATTCTGTTTTGATTATTAATTATGTTACATACTAGTCCTGCGGATTTGATTTTCGGCGTTATTTGTCAGATAGATAATATATTTCAAACTTGTTTTTCAGTGTCTCACTTTGGATAAGTAGCCCATAATAAGGCTAAACGTATTATGTTACTTGCATTTGCTGCACTGGAACTCGATACTTCAAAATAGGTTATACAATGACTTCTAATGACGGTCAATATTTAGAGCCAGAGTTTGTAATAGTAAAGGAGGAACGAGACGAAGATTTTGGTGCTGCCGATGAGGTAAGTGTTTATATTTGTCTTAAGCAAAATATCTGTTTCAAATCTATTACGCTCCTTTTTCATGAAATTGAGTTTCGAACTACACATCAGGTGTTGTTTGTAAAAATGAAAAAATACTTAAACATGTTATGGTTTAACTGTTATATTACTCAACAGTTATAAGGATGTAACCTTTTTCCAATTGCTGCGTGCCTAACACAAATTTCGCTAAACAAGTTTTAAATCGACGAACTTGATAACACTGCGGTAAATTTAATTTTTAATCTACAACGGGTAGAATGGATAATTTGCCATAGTATATGCAGAACTTGTTTCAGAACTGTCTTACTTTTGAAAATAACCCACGGCGCAATTGATGCATCTCGAATAGTCTGTAGATTCATCCTTGTGGTAACGGATTTGTTATCAATTCTTCATTTTCAAATCCTTCTGATAAAAATTTCCTCTACATGACTGATTTGAAACACGATGAGAAGAAAATGAAGAAGTACCACTTTGTATAACCTACTACTGGACACATTGAAGTGCCAATTCATTGCCATTCACTCATTTATGTTTCTGTATTAAAATTATTTCAATTTTCGGGCTTCACAAGCAAATTTAATATAAAACTTGTTGGGATCCATTCAACTGGTCCATACCATCTGTTTTCAGGAATTTTGCATTTTTAAAACACCATCTACGTTTTCCCGTGTTTCAGGAGCGTTTATTGCTAAGTCTCCTTATTTCAAAAGTCAAGGGCAAATCAGAAATAGTAAGTAGGGTTTTGTTCCCTAGACTCTTGTCTGCTCGAGTGGAGGAGCCTAAAACTGGTTTTACATTAAATTATAGCTTATTAATTACAAAGGAGTAATTTGCTAATCATCTGCTTTCATCAGAATAGTTAATAAAAGTGCATAAAGTCTATTATACGAAAGCAATACAAAATTTAGTGTTAAATGCAGTTATATATATGAATATAATACAAGTTTGAAATTGAAGCAGAACTTTTCTGTCATCCCTAGCTGTTTACAGTATTAAGCTCTTTCGGTCATCTACATATTAGTCAGCTTTTTTATTCTTTAATAGTGTCACCTGTTTATCTAAAAAATAATTCATTAAATCAGATCCGATAGTAAGATCCATATGATATATAATGCAAATATAGTTCTTCTCTGATATATAAATATTTTTATATGTATTAAATAGAAGTTAGTTATTTAATCGATTTCTATTAAACCCTATGAACAAAACAGCTTCTCTTTTTACATATGTACATCTACAAGGAATATAATTGGATGAATATGTGGAGTTTGTTCGCAAAACGTACCGAATCCATCTAATCAAATTCATGAGGAAATGAAAAAGAAAAGCATCTCAACAATTTGTTGAGAAGGATTTAGTACCTTTAGGAAGCAATAATGTATTGATTATTTATTTGCTTCATTATGATTATCCGCTGTGAAATATTATACGATTTTTCTTGTGTATATTTTTCCACTAAAATCCCCCATCCCTTTATTACTTATTGAGAGTAA
Source organism: Lepisma saccharinum (assembly GCA_022664845.1). Classification (NCBI taxonomy): domain Eukaryota; kingdom Metazoa; phylum Arthropoda; class Insecta; order Zygentoma; family Lepismatidae; genus Lepisma; species Lepisma saccharinum. Next base: position 130,103 of record JAGDQP010000598.1, on the reverse strand, counting down.
CAGGTTATGGTTTTAAATAAAATGTAAATCGTGATTTTTGTTAATAAAGTTATGTTTGTTTGCTTTTAAAACAATTTTTGATTTAAATATTTGTTTCTTTAAAAAGCCAGAGTTAATATTTCCGACGCAACAATACAATTACAATGATGAGAATGATTTTTATTTATCTTAGAATTTGAGTATTGGAACATCCATTGCCTTCGAAACATTGCAGGCACGTGAGCTCTGCAGAAACCAGGTACAGTACTGTTGGTTCTGTTCTAGTTACGGTCGCGGATTCAATTCCAGCCTTACGTGATTAGTTACAGGAGCGTGTTGTAAACGTCCTTTCGAAATCGTGCACAATCGTATTGGGCACGGCTACCTACCTACTTCTTTTAATAAAAATTCAAGCTGTAGATCATCTCTGAATAGAATTAACCTATAGTCTACTTATATCTAATACCTAATTTGACGCAATTGTCGATATTTAAATATCAGTGATTCAAAATATTTCATTACAATGTCTCACAATACCACTGCTGCCTAGCCGTCAATTTCATTAAAATTTATCCATAAACTGAGAAAAACTTATTATGCAGAGAGAAACGAAGCTATTTTATTATTTAAAATTTCCAAAGGAGTATAATCTATTTTACTGAACCCTAGAGCGATCGCGTGAGGTCCGCACGGACTCAGTAGATATTTGAATTTGTTTGTAGGAGTGAATTATTACCGCCCTTTCCAATAGCTGAGTTTTTCATTACACTCTACTTATTGGCGTCTACGATGTTAGCCCACGATGAAACCAAGCCACCGTAACTCAGTTGTTGAGCGTTGGCGTAGCATTCGGGACTAGAGATTGGCAGTTCAGTTCGTTTGAAAGACTAGTTCGCAGAACTAGTTCGTTGGAAAGAGGGGTTCAAAAGACTTGTTCGTTTAGTTCAATAGTTCGCGACCGAGATGTTACCCCTATAGCAGCAGAAGGGGCTTTCTGATCACGTGGTAGCATTCAAGACGCGTTCTCGTCTCTAGTTCACGAACTACAACTTTAGTTCAAATAGCGGTAAAGAAGAAGGGAAAAGATGCCCCCGGGCGGAAATGTTACAATATCTCCCTCCCTCTCTGCTAACACTCTTTAAAGCAGCACGTGGGCCATGAAAGAGATGCACACACCATTCGAGTTCGAGAACTAGTTCGGTGAATTCTCGAAAAGGTTAACACTATGACCTTGAAGGCTCTTTATTGTTTAATCACGTTGAATACTTACACGTGATTCGCTGCGGATGAAAGTATTTCCCGTCTGGACACTGCGATAACTGTGAGTAAAACGAGGCTCAATAGATGTTCCCCGGCACAGGACGAGCTATCTCTGTTTTGTTTCCCCCTTGTTGGAGGTGGCTACAAGGAAGGTAAAAGAAATAAGAAAGAATCGAGTGACCCCTTCCCACTTATGAACTAATAACGTGTGAGCTTTGTGGAGTCTGTTTTAGGTTTTTAAATCAGGGAAATATTAAGGAGTAGATTCTCTTCAATATATTAATTTCTATTATCGTTCCAGTATGGCCACTTTCTGGGCTTTCTTAACTTTCTTATAACGAAATAATGAATAAGTCTTAATTAATTGAATTTTTATTAATAACTTGAACGAGCTGGTGAGTTAAAGATGTGGATAAAGTGGCCTCCGAACCTCATTGTTCAATGAAGTACAAGAAGGCCGACTTGATATCATGCAAATGTATATTCCTTTAATTTATGTCTTATTACCCCCATCCTTCTGAACCCTGTTAAGAATTGGATGGAGAAAGTTTAACGTGTGGAATAAACTTGTAACATTGGCAGATTCTTGTTTATACTTTTTAAATCATTTAATTAAGTCTCTTTTAAATGCAACTTAGAAGCTATCTTACATTGGAGACAACGGAACAACGATAGCAACGGGATAGATTCAGTGAAATCCTCTAGAACCCCTCCCCCAACTTTAACATTTTTGCGCTCAAAAATCGATAGAAACCGTGCAAAACTCTACTTACACCCTCCCAATTTTGACTTTACACCCGCCAAACTGAAAATCTTGGCGGAATCCTTGGATGGATTGGTCCTCACATTATTCAAGATACCGTTAAAACTTTTGCTTGATGTAACTGAGAGAAACCGAGGAAGCCTCAGTCAGTAGGCGCGAACCTACGACTTTCGATTGAAAAGGCACTGCTCTTACTAACTGAACCACGACAGGCTAAGTTAGACTATATTATAAAATTATTGATATTGGCCTCCTTTGCACAGCTAATGATAAATGTCAAACGTGTGCATGGCAAGTGATAAAAAAGCTTTTTGACAATACAGTCTGGAAGGAATTCATGATGATTATTTTAATAAGTTTTTCTGTGTGTTATGTATTATCTAATTGTTTAAGAAAGCCGCGGAGTGCTATATAAGCTCTTTCTATATGTTAAAAAAAATATTTGTAATAGCAGTGGTTTGTTTTCCGAATTAATAAAATCTACTTTCTTTGAATACTCAATATTTATCCATCGAACTTTCAATTTCCATTCCCGCCCCCTTGTCAATAAATGTGGAAAGCCAATCACTAACCCAATCATCCCTTTCTTCTGAACTGGTTTGTCCACTTTGGCCTTTGTTGCACAAAGAAACGGTGCTCCCTGGAGAGAAATAATACTTCCCATTGTATTATTAAAACTTACTTTATGCAGATTAGCTATTTTTTGAAGGCGGCCGAATAACAATCTTTAAGAGAAATATCAAATAATAAATAATTATTATCTAGCATTGAAAATGATAGAAGTTGGATTCGAACTTGTATCTCTTTAGTATATTTTTTTATTATTATCAACGGGCATTGTAAAGATCAGTAATATTGAGTAAGGATACAGAGAAATCTGCCCATAAAATATTTTAGTTTCTGGCTAATAATATGAACCACTTAACTCCTCTAAGATCAATACATTCATAGTTCTTTATAATCTTAAATACCATCTTCCACATTACCAACGATATTTATCGTTGAACAAACACTTTCATTAAAATACTAATATGGTATTATTAATACGATCATCCATTTTTTAGAACAGAACTAAAATTCTAGCTGGACCTAGATGTTTCCAGTCTTGTCGTTTACTTACAATACTTTTACCATTTTTCTGAACCAGAAACAAACTAGTTCTGAAACTATTTTAATTAGTTTGCCAACTATTGTCATCCACTTTTTAAAAAAAAAAAAAAAACTCACATTTCAAAAGTTCATGTGTCACTTCAAACTTGAACAGCTCCGTAGCATAACACTATTAAAATTCACAATAACAAACTCATAGATTTAAATAACATTAAACTATTTCTGTTCCATAAACAAATCACTTATTTCTGAATTATCTTATTATTAACTGACAGATTAGTTAGTTACTTCACAGTCACTATGATTCAATCACAGGTAACAGTTACTACAAGCAAAATTAACTATAAAAGATTAAGTCTAAAACAGCTTGCGTGATAAATCTGCATTCTGCCGTTTCACACATTTTACAATAGGTGTTTATTAAACAATGTTCCGTCTTTTGCATTGACGTTAATCTAGTTTTGTAGTATTTTACTAAAACAAATTTAATTTCATGTGAAGATAAATATTTTTTCCGTCCTTTCTTCCTGGTTACATTCAAAAACAAAATATCTCCGTCAGTTTCATTATCACTCATTTATTCCTGTCATCTTTCCTCCTTCTCTTCTGTTGAGAACAACCATTCATCTATATAAACCAGTAATCATGGTCAAAACAAGCAAATCCATCTCATTAATAGTTTCAATATTTTTAGGATCTTCATTTAACTGACGGCTCAAAGTGATTTAAGCGTGATTACTGTTAGTTATTTTTTGTTCAAAATGAGAACTAATAATGTGTTGTTTACTATTTGATTCATTGAGAGTGTCATTAGTTTTGGTTGTTTTAATGTCTTTAACGTTGAGTTTGGTTCCATTATCTTCAAAATTACATAGTATTTCATTTTCAATTGCTGACTTTTCAACGAGTTTATTTACAGGAAAAGAAGTAAGAAAATGTTTTTGTTCATGATTCTTTTTATTCTGTAAATATGAAGTTCTTTCAAAGCGAGTATTTCCTTTTGTAACATTTAATCTCTCACTAATTGAAGTTTGTTGAACTAAGAGATTTCTTTTAACATGGTCTTTCGTAGTAAAATGATCACCTTTGATGCAAAGTTATTTACCTCAGTTAACCTACGTTTCCATTCAGGATAAACTATATTCATTCCTTGTCTTCCTAAAATAGCATAGAGTAAGTTGTATTTAGTAATAAAAAACAGTAAGGAATGTTGTACGTTTGCATTAAAACAAGTTACTACAACCTTTGCCACTATCGATAATTCACTTCCTGAAATTGTTCTTAAAAACACATGAGTAGGTAATTTATGTGTAGTCAGTTGAAGCCTTTTAGCTGTAGGAATATCCATTAGACTGTAACCCGCTCCGGTTTCAATGCACTGATTCTTAACATACAACATGGTTGTGGTTGGTCCATTCTCATTCTCATTGCTATTATCTGAAACATAGGATATCCAAATATCGTCTGTGGAAATTGCTGCTTGGACTTCATCATTCTTAATTGTCTCCAAATTGACTTTAGCATCAGTGTTTACGTTTATTGAACCTACATTATTTATCTGATGTTTTCGTTTTCGGAAGCATTGTGACTCAGAATGATTTGTACGCTTGCAATAATGACAAACATTCCCGTAAGCTGGACATTTTCGAGGAAAGTGAGTAAAGCCACATGCTTTGCATTTAAATTTCTTTTCTGTACTTCTACTAGGATTCGATTATGAATCTTTTGGATACCGAACTTTTGCCCATAGCTATGATTCTCATGACATGCGACAACATTCTACTTTGGGATTCTAACAGGTCTTTTCGAAAGTCATTCTAAAGAACAGGTCATTTCGAAAGTAAGATCATCTTCTTGTAGATAACGTTTTCGTAGAGATGTGTCCAGTACACCAAGAACAAGTTGATCTTTGCAAGCTTCAGTTGCAAAAGTGCCAATTTTACACTTAGCTGCTTGCCTTTTTTACAATATCAATATAGTTTTTAACTGGTTGACCAACTTTCTGTGCCACTTTTGGAATACATATCGTTCCGTAGTTACATTATATGGTTTCTCGAATAATGACCATTCGACATCCTGGAAATTCAAAGTTTTTAACTCCTTCAGGTGAACCTGTTCCCTAAGTTTCGCATATAATTCCGGAGTTAAGGATGTTAAAAGAATTTGTAGTCTTTTCTAAGGTTTAATATCATAAACTTCGCAATGAAGATTATATCTTTCTAGATAATTCCCAATAAGTTCTCGACTTTGACCAAAAGTATTAAAAATCTGTTTGCTTTCAGACATCATATATCAAAGTTACTCAGGTTTATAACTCTCCAACAAGCACGATCAAGAAAAGAAAATGACAAACGAAAATGTATTCTTCATGCACTTTTTTTTAGACGTATGAGTTCAACTTGTCATCAGTCGATTTAGGATTCCAAGTTGGCTACCCTGTATCTCTAACACGGATCGGAATTCGAGAAATTGCCAGAGAACTTCTTTTGTTTTGGTCTCAGGAATCACCTCCCTAAGTTTTTCCACATCTTTCGGACTCACCCTGTTTAGTATATTAATCTAGTACAGTATATGTTGGGGTCCCAGCAGACCCCGCGCGACTGGAATCGTTGCCTTTTCTCTAATTTGGTAACTAAACAAATTGGTATTTAGCAGTGGAAATTAGAAAATATAAACGAATCCATTGAATAACTATTTTTAGTGGAACGTATATCAAAAACACTAAACAAGTAACTTCATCCCAAAGCGAATACCAAAAGTGTATGTGAATATGTGTTTGTCGGCGGGGTTTGCACGTACCCCACGCAACCGAATTCATGTAGCGCAAGAGCGCGACCACTGTAGGGTTAATAGTCAGATCAATAGGAATTGCAGGAAACACAATGCAGAACAGTACAGGGTAAGTCAAAATGATGTACCCGATTTCATAAATTTATTTTGTGAAATATAATGAACATATCTGAATGTAATACATGTGGTAAGAAGGGTAACTCTCAAAGTTTTTTTCAGTCACATCACAAGTGCTCTATGTGAGCACCTCTCGTAACACGACACACATCAAGCCGATAGTCTATCTCCTGCCAAACCTTGTGTAGTGTGTCACGGGCAATCTCTGCAATGGCTGCTGTGATGCGGGCGCGAAGGTCACCCAATGTTGTTGGAAGTGGTGGTACGTAAACGCGATCCTTTATGAAACCCCACAAAAAGAAATCACACGGGCTCAGATCGGGGCAACGAGGTGGCCAACGAATGAGAACTCGATCCTCCTGAGATGCACGGCCTACCCAGCGCTGTGGCAATGCCTCATTGAGATGATCCCGAACGCTGCCATGGTAATGCGGAGGGGCACCATCCAATTGAAGAATGAAATCTGCACTATCCTCTTCGAGCTGTGGAAGGAGCCATTGTTGCAGCATATCAAGAAAAACATGTCCTGTCACAGTAGGTTCAAGGAAGAAAAAGGGCCCATAAATCTTTTCAGGGGAAATGGCACAAAACACATTCACCTTGGGTGAATCGCGTTGGTGTTCCACAACTGCGTGGGGATTATCAGTTCCCCAGATCCTTACGTTGTGTCTATTCACATTCCCAGAAAGGTGAAACACCGCTTCATCACTGTAACGTAACCTTTCGGCGAACCCATCCTCTTCCATTAACGTGAGAAAACCAGCACAGAAAGACGCTCGAGCAGCATAATCAGTGTCTCTTAAGGCTTGTAGCAGTTGCAAGCGATAGGATTTCATTTGTAAACGTTTCCGCAGAATTCGCCATGCACTTTTCTGTGGCATTTCAAGTTCCCTCGCTGCCCGGTAGGTAGACTTCTGTGGACTCCGCACAAAACTGGCGCGAACACGTTCCACTGTCTCTTCCTCAGCTGAAGGACGGCCAGTCGATTTTCGCTTACAGATGCAGCCCGTATCTCTGAATTTTTCATACCACGTACGAATGGTTTTTCCAGTAGGTGGGTCTCTGCCATACTTGGTACGGAAATGCCGTTGAACACTCATCACAGAGTTGTTTACATGGTAATCCAGCACACAGAACGATTTCTGCTCTCCAGTCAGCGCCATTTTCGTTAACTGCTTCCAGCGCCGCGTAGCGGTAGACAATGCAACCACGCGGGACATAAACTAAACTCAACTAAACTTTGAACTTTTGCCTTTCCTTGCGCGTAGCTCACATTAAGATATGTTCATTATATTTCACAAAATAAATTTATGAAATCAGGTCCATCATTTTGACTTACCCTGTATATGTAATTTTGTTCCTTTGTTTGTTGAAAAGTTAGGATAACCATTTTGACTGTTGGGTGATGAATTATGACGACTTCAAATAATAAGTCGAAATTGATACTTTTTTATCTTCGGTAGACCATGAATAATTAGAGGCTGATGCTGTTAATTGCTTTTTAAATTTCTGATCAGAAAGTGGGATGTTTTTAGTTAATTTGTGAATCTGGTGATCTATTGATAGCATTTTTAGACAATAATTTATAACCCTGACCATAATTTTCTCAGTGGCACCTTTTTGGTGTTGATGTTCAGTCAGACAGGTTCTTATTACGGAGCCCTTTTCTAAGTTATTTTGACAATGCAGCGAGATATCTATTTCGCTTATTTTCCTTCTACTTCTTTCTATTAGACATATCATGGCCTAAACTGTAAAGCAACTTTATCTCAAACTGTTTTGTACGGTAGGACAAACAATAACACTTATACAAGGTGACTGGTAGGGTAACACTTATTATGATCAAGGAGGCTTGTTGTGGTGGTACTTGTGTATTCATTAGATTTTCAGTTACGCCGTTAATATTAGTTTTGTGTACTCCTTTATCTTCAATCCAAATGTCACCCAAATTGAATATTTCTTTCTGAATGACCTCGTTTTTCATTGGAACGCGAATATTTTTTTAAGAAATGTAGCTTAGAAAAGTCCTTCTTTTTCCTACCTTTAGGTACAATAAGCCCTTGAAAGTTGCAGCGAACTTTTGGAGCATGCTAGTTACAAAACAGGATTATTCTTTACTTCACTAGGATTATAACCTTTGTAGTAAAGCAAGATATGTAAAACTGCAAATTTTTGCTTAGAATTTTTTCCATAGAAAATTACCCTGGCCTAACCAGTCAAGGAATATTTATGAAACTACACAATTTTGTAAAGGTTGGATGTATTTTATCATTTTAAAAATAATCTTCATCCTGTCAGACTTAATGTTACTACGTTTTCAAATAGGCATTTCTTTTCTTTATTTTTATAATTTCTTATATGTTTATGGTTATGTCCTGCGTATCACGTGCTTGTGTAAAACCAGTTAAGTACAGAATTTCCAAAAGTGAGTTTCTCTCATTCGCTAAATCAGAAAAGCATTCTATACAATGGTATAAAGTGGGTTTAGTCCTATCACATTTTTTAAAAGATGTTAAAATGTTCTGCATTTCCAGACAATTATGAATAGGTTTTGCACAAACACCCCGATAATTAACCCATCTTATTCGATTAGAACAAGTTCCAATTCATTTATTCTTGACAATGAGGTTGAAAGCTGCATTCTTTTAAACTAAGTCTTGCGGGAATTTCTTGTTCCGCCTTATTTCCAGCTTTTGCCCATAGATGGCTATTTTTCTTGGATTGATGAAATGAGTGCTGATCAGTGTAAATAATAAAAGTGCTAAAAAGTATGTATATATTCTACTCCAGGATCTACTGAAGCAAAAGAAAATATATCATTTTACTAGCACTAGGTTTAGGAATGCTATAGAGAGGTTTAGGAATGCTGTCACAACTGCACCTCCACTATGAAAGAGTCATGGACACTGCTTAACCTATATTGGACTCCAGCTGCTAAATCACCCTTGTACACAGTCTATGCTGCTCCCACTTTTGGGTAAGTTTGTATGGTATCAAAACATACGTCGCCCAATGACTCTGAACTGCTTGTATACATTTGCTTTGGGCGTTCGTAAAACTTCGTGTGACGTAATACAACATTACTGAAGATGCAATTTAGAACCAATTAAAATATTATCTGCATACATAAACATGCAATATTACAATATATGAATAAGTATTAAGGCTTAGACCTATTTTTTCTATCTTTGATGCCGTGTATCCAAATTTTATACATCACATAAGGTTCCGCCGTAGAAGTTATTATTTTTCTCTACGCACAGTATAATTTATAAATGACCAAAGGTGAGTTTATATAATTCTGTTCAAGGGGTGACATATCTGATCAAAAATACTAATTGTGGGTTGTGACTATGTACATCATGTGAGTGACGTCACAAATCACATTCAACAAACTTTGTGTTTGTTTGAAATTAACTCAAGAATTTACAGCCACCGTGACAAGAAACTGGATGTGCTCTCCATTCCAACCGGCATCTTCGACAGCTGATCCGGTTCGAGCCCTATCATTCTTTCAGTACTCATTTCAACATTTACAACATCGAAGGTCCTCTTGTGAGAAGATGTAGTAATGTTTTGTTCATTTATTATCAATAAGAGAATGTTAATGCGGGTTCGATGGTCGTGATTACTTATGTCGTGTGTACTCATGCAAAAGGCGTTTTAATTATGCTTATTTCGACCTAACTTTTACTTCCTCTACAAATCCTTGCGTACAATATTGGATAGAGTAGCCGTGACGCCTGAAAACGTATTTTTTATTTGAAGTCTGGTAATAACATTCCGCATCAGCTTTACCCTTATGTTGAAAAAATGCAGCTCTAAAGATAATTTTCCACGCTTTCGACAACTTGTAGCTCCGAAAATCAGCGAAATATCCATATCCATCTTTCGAAGTTTGTCTGTGTATCACTTTACCACGCTGTATATCGTATCTGCACACCATTCACGCCTACATAATACTATTTTACCTTCATATCATATTTGTCGAGAGAGAGATTTCATGTGTTCTCCAATTTCGCTAAAATTTTGGGGGCCTTCTGCCATGTGTGTATCTGAAGTTAATCCTATATCTATTTTACAAATTAGTTTCTTGTTAGATAAGTATTGCAAAGATTATGGAAGTTCTTGAGTTCAAATTATCGAACTTTATTTTCAGGGATGTATGTCAGTATATGAACGTGAGACTGACAATATATGTGGTTATGCAGGGAATGAGAATTTGATTCTACCATCTTCCATTCTCCAGTCCAGTAATATTTCAAATCCATTCGATTTATGTTCATCAGATAGAGAAGACCATGCAGAAGGTTCAACGAATAATGATTTGCGTTTGAGTACTTACGAGGAAGAAACTGGTCCCACGTCCTCCGTCGAACGCTTTTCTAGAAACACAGGCATTAGTAGGGAAGATGTAAATAGAGTGGAAACAACTTGCTCAGAAATTGTCTTTGAAAGTGGTAGAAATGTTATTAGAAGTGAAGGAAACGATGTAGAAATAATTAACACTACTACAGAATCTATATCATGTGAATTTTGTGAAGAACATTTTCCTATAACCAGTAAAGTGAAACAAGAATTAATTGGAGATAGAGGAATAAAAAAATTCTGTTGCAAATCCTGTGAAGTTAGATATTTCCCAACTTATAAAGAAACTGGAAGAACAAACATTAAATCAAAGGAGAATCTTGATACCAGCGCATGTGAAGATTCGTCTTCTACTATCAAAATAAAAACACATGCAAAGATCTTGCAGTGCCAGTTTTGTGAAAGAAATTTTTCACGTCTCCCCCTGTTAAAACAACACTCAAGAATTCATAGCGGTGAAAAGCCTTTTAAATGTAAAATTTGCAAAAATAAATTTTCACAAAATAGTCACTTGAAAAGGCACATGAAGATTCATATAGGCGATAAGAATTTTCACTGTGAAATTTGCGGATCTAGATTTAGTGAAAATAGCAGTTTGAAAAGGCACACTGCAATTCATACCGGGGATCAACCTTTTAATTGTGAAATTTGCGGATATAAATGTACTCTAAACACTAGCCTGAAGAAGCACATGAGAATACATTCAGGTGAGAAGCCATTCAAATGTAAAATTTGCAATGTTAATTTTTCACAAGATAGTCATTTGAAAAGGCATATGAAGATTCATACAGGTGACAAGAGTTTTCAGTGTGAAATCTGCGGATCCAAATTTCGTGAAAATAACAGTTTGAAAAGGCACACGAGAATTCATAATGGTGACAGGCCTTTCCGCTGTGAAATCTGCGGATATAAAAGTACTCTCGTCAGTAACTTGAAAAGCCACATGAGAAAACATACAGGGGATAAGCCCTATGAATGTGAATTTTGCGGGTATGAATGTTCTCTGTTGAGTAGCCTGAGAGTACACAAAAGAATTCATACAGGAGATAGGCCCTATGAGTGTGAAATTTGTCAAATTAAATTCAAACAAAGTAGTCACTTGAAACAACACCTGAAGATTCATACAAAGGAATAATATCTTTCGAAGTAAAATGTGAATTTAAATGTACTCCAAACTTGGCTTAACTGATCATTCATAGACAGTGTAGCCCTTAAACTGTGAATTATGCAAATATACTGAGAACTGTGTTAAAACACCGTATGCAAACCCATAAAAAAGAGCCATGTGTTCGTTGATATATAAACTCTTCGAGCTTAAATGTTATTTCTCCTCTAATTAGGAAAGGCATTTACCAATCCACACAGGAGACTTTCTAAAGAAAAACAGTTTTCTGACAAGCCTGATTATACTTTAGTAACAAAAGGAAACTAAAATGTAAAAGTTTCGGAAGTATATCACCTTCTTCCTCAGTTATAGAGTGCAGTCTGAAGAAGGAAATGGTATACTTCCGAAGCTGTTGCACTTTTTTTATATTAAAGTATAATCAGCCTTGCCAGAAAGCTGTGTTTTTCTTTAATCAAGGTGGATATAAAGCCCTATTGTAATATACATCTTGAGACTTGTTACTGTCAAGATTGTAAATACTACGTTTACTCATCTAAACATTAGAGTCAAAACATCCCAGATGCTTATTAATATAAAACTTGTGGAAGCACTCTACATATACTAAACAAGCATGTGAGTATGTGTATGGAAACTTTTAGGGCGTAACTTATAGCATTATACTTGTGAACAATGGAACGTGTGATTTACATGTGCAGATATATAAAAGTATTAAATTATATAGGGAAAGAATATGTTTATATATTCGAAATCTGTTTTTAAGCTCTTTCGATAAGAAGTATGATCGATGAGGAATCATACATGTATATAATATTAAGTGGAAAAGTAGATACTCGTTTAAATTCACGAAAAATAACTATTAGAAAATACTAACTGAGTGTGACTCAAAAAGATAAAATGAAATGTATGGGCGGCAAGAGCACTAGTATGACTCTCCATGTTATTCCTACATTTATAACCAGAGCGTTTAGTTATGATATACTTAATCAGTATTGCAATAAAAATATTAATTACTTTCATACGTTATTGAATTGAATGAAAAGAAGAACATTAACTTTATTCCAAATTGTACAAATGCTAATGCCATTTTTTTTTATTTTTTTTAGAAAACGCAGCTCTCAGTTTCCTCGGCTTCATGAAGTAGCTTTCACTATATTACAATCCGAAAATATGAGTACACAATTCACATAAATATTGATACCAAGCCCTAGACTGTATGAAAACCCAAGCTGCATACAGATTGTTCTGGATGAGCCAGCGTTAACTTTGCTCTTGGAGTCGTGTCGATTTGTTTAATAGAATCGAAATATGATTACTATGTTAAAGATAAAAAAGTTTATCAGATGGGAGCTGTACTTTAGCTAAAGACTTTGTAGTTTGGTCTAATCCATTTTAGATACATTCGATTTGATGGCATACAAGAATAGCCGATAGTTTACTCTGTGATAACCATTCAGTTAGTTTTATTCAAGCCTTATAAGTTTGGCGACTGAGTACCTGTGCTCACGTACACGTGCTCACGTACACGTACACGTACCTGTGCTCACGTGTTAGTTGAGAAAAACAAAGATCTATATTAATGGAGCTATTACAAGTTAAGATGTACACAATTATGAGCAATTTTCTACATTTGTTCAGATACTGGTTTTAGGAAAGGATATTTATATGGCGCAAAAAAGTGCGAGCGTACTACAATCAAACAAGTAACATGGAAAACGACGCACATTTTACAAAATTAGGCAGATTTCGAATCAGTCGATATTAGAGTTTGTATCTGATTTAAATACACTTGAGCCTATGTAATTTTGATGAACAGGAGGAAGCTACATTATTAGACCAATTAATTTTAGGAACATGCAGTGTAAACTATCAATCTGCATTAATAATGGATACAAATCTAATGGTGAATAAGACAGCATAACGTAGCTACGGGATGTGCCTGGGCTGCTATATCCAAGAGAAAGACATATTTCAATAAGAGATTAAATAAGCGACATTTTTTTTTCCAGGACAAAATTATTAAAAAGTAGAGACTATTCGAAATATGGAACTGGCTGAGTTTATCCCCAAATCTCACTCCGTTTCTCAATATTGGTCATAAACTTACCTATATTTGTGGAAACAGGTTCTTTTCTTTACTAAACGCTCGAAATTAAAATTGATATAATGCAGGGAAACAATGTATAACAATAACAACTAAGTTACACTAACATATTTGCTGCTAACTATGGCCTTCCCCTCCATTCTCACAACTAATTATTGTATGCTTTCGGTGGAGCAGAAATCTTAACAGTAAACATTTTTACAATTTCCCGTTTCAACAGCATACGGGACGGCTATTTTCCCGTATTTAAACATTTTGCTTCCGCCGATGATGTGAAATTTCCTTCCTTAGCTGGCTGTGTTACTTGCTTCCAACAGCATCACTAAAGTTATTTGATAACGTAATCCAGTAATCAAATCTATGATGTGAATTCAAAATGGATGATTTTCTTATTCTCTAAAATTAATTTAGATGCTATACCCAATAAACTGGTGTTGATATATTTGTTCTGAGCATTCCTGTTTTAAACGCATTTGCTGAGAGTTTGATTAATTCTTAAAAACAAATGGAGATGTGATGGGAATAAGTGTTCTGCAACTATGATAATCAGGAATTCAAGTTTTACTTAATCCGGACTACCCCAAAACTAAGAGTTTTATAGAAAAATAGTATAACTTCAGGCGTAATTATATACATTTCATGTCCAGACACACCTTGGACCCCCCGGAAGCAAATTCTGGAAACGTCCCTGCTGGTGGATGGTATTTAAATCTCTTTTCTGAACAGACTAGTTAATTTCGTTGTAACTGTCGTTCAACTTGCTTTTTCGGATTCTGTTGCAAATTCGTGTCTCAGAATGATCGAAGGAGCGATTATTTGATGAAAAAGCCTCTTATGGACGTGATATTTCGTTCGTGTAAACTTGCCGTACTTTTTTTTAAAATAGTAAGTTTATGCTATAAAAGAGATGCATCGTTTCGTCATAAGACTGAAAACAAACGAAGGTAGTCCCGATCGAAAGTGGATAGTTGAAAGTTTAAGTGGTAGTGACTGTGGTAGTGGGAGTTGTAGTGTTATCGGTGAACTTGTAAGTAACAAGCCATCCTGTTTCGATGCTTCTGACGCTGAACAAACACCAGGTAAGCCTGTTGACAAATCAGTAGATCCTTGTGACCCTGTTCATGTAATACCATATGACAGAACAGAATATGATGTAAGGGTGAAATTAGAACCGTACCAATCAAACCTGGTGGTTTTCCCTAGAAGTAGAACAGGTAGGAAAGAAAGGGCTTTTCAATCTAGTTGGTTTCACAGTTACAAGTGCTTGTTGGATTATAGTATAGCTGTTGACTCTGAATTTTGTTTTTACAGCAGAGTTTTTGCTTCAAGCAATGCAACAGTGAGAGGGCGCCTTCATCAAGCACTCACTATACGAGGTTTTAAAAACTGGCATAGAGCAAACGAATGCTTTCGAAGTCATAAAAAATCTTAAGGACACCAGCAAAGCTTAAGTTCCAGGTCAAACTACAATAAAAATAACCAAATGTCGTCCAATTAAATGAGTGTAAGAATGCTTATCTTTCCAAGTAAGAACAAGACTGCAAAATGGCCAAATCATGGGGAGGCCAATAAACATAATCCTGTCTTACAAAAGGAGACCGCCCAAGGAGAGGTCATACTGAGAATAAAGAAGTATGTGACAGGGGATTATTTCTATGTGTAGTTCATTTAATTTCCATATATGACTCCATTTTGAAAGAACACGTAACTGACGGGCCAAAAGATTGCACTTAAGTCCACAAATTCAGAATTATCTAATCTGCAGTTTGAAAAATGTACTTGTAAGGAAGTTGAAAATTTAATTACTTGGTACAAACGTGTGCATTATCGCTGATGAAACGAGTGATAGTGGTCATCATGAGCTGATGTCTATAGTTTTTCGATTTTTTTATGTCAATACACAGTTACCTGTTGAGCATTTAGTGGCTCTTCGTAAATTGTTTTCTGTAGATGCATAGATTTAATATGTTAGCATTGGTAGTGTCAGAGTTTGGTGTTAATTGGCGTAATGTTCCTTCAGTTTGCTTCGATGGAGCCTCAACAATGTCTGGGACATTATCTGAGATTCAAATGAAGTGCCAATAAATGAACAGTTCAGAAATGTTCGTTCGCTGTTATGCTTATTGTTTAATCTTCTACTTGTGGACTCATGTAACTCGCGACACGAAAATAGACTAGTCTCAGATTTTTTCGGAACAATTCAATTCCTTTAATCTTTAACCGAAGGTAGTTCGTCAAACAATACAGTTTTCGAAAGTGTATGTCAGGAAATTGTTTGAAGTTTAAGAACACTGAAGTCTTTGTCAACAACGAGATACCCGTGCCGTGCTGAACCTGTTTCTGCACTGAAAGGGAACTACTCTGTAATTATTTTGGCTTTGGAATAAATCTCTTCAAAACATTATCACGGTGATGTAAGAGCTTAAGAGAATGGACCAAAACAACAAGTCAGATCGTTTTTAGTTACTCCAAAGTCCAGAGTAAATCTTTCGGCTGTATCAGATCGCTTCGCAATGCTGTGCAATCCCTGAGAAATACATTCGGGAGGTTCTGGATTTGATCCCAGCAATCGATCATCCTGACTGAGGTTTTTCATCAGTCACACCAGGCAAATGTGGGGATGGCACCTTCAACATAGGCCCTGACCGACACCTTCCCGAATCCATTTCCCTCCCCTATCCCGGCCTGAGCCTTAGATGCTTAAAGGCCATAAATAAAATTCAAATTCCATGAGGAATACATCTCAATTCAGGGAACTCTTCAACGAAGCTATTAAGGTCTGTGATAGTCTGGAGATTCCAGCAATAAAGAGGCGCCAAACTGCAAAGACTCTTGACAAATTAGTCAGCTCTCTGTATTGTACGAAACAAAGGAAGAGGAGTTGAGAATTTCTTATTATCCTCTTTTAGACTCAGTCGTTTGTGGTATTGATGAGAGATTTAGCCAAGAAATTGTTGAGGTCGTCAGTGTCATGGGAAATCTGGTTGACTTGAATGTAAAAGATGAAGAAATAGCCACCTTAGCTAGAATATTCAAATTGCCAGGCGACGAGTTGGTAGCAGAAGTAAAACTCCTGAAAGGCAAGTCCTCTGTACCTAAGGCAAGTTCCTCTGTTACGCTACAGGAGTGGTTTGAATGATTGGAGAAAGAGGAGAGAAAAGAAGATATTTACTACATTCTGCTCTGTAGTTCATCGATTTTCTCCTATACCTGTCACAAGCAGCAAGTGTAAAAGAGCTTTCTGCAAACTTACCCAAGTAAAAACTAAATTACGAGCAACTCAGAAGCAGGATAGATTGGAATCCCTGTTCTTGCTATTTGTGGAACATGAAAAGGCTCCGTCTATAAATGTACATTAAGTTATTGATTATTTTAAGAATATTGTACCGTGACACCAAGTTCTTCGTCAATGTTATTTATGACCTTTAGGCACCTCAGGTCGGGTTAGGATGGTGGAGAGATGTTGGAAGGTAGTCTGCCAGAGCTTACCTTCTAGGTAGGATTCCAGTTGCACTGGTGTGACTGAGATGATGTCCTTATTTTTCGTTCTTTTAAGAGTTTGTGTGGTTTGGTATGCGCTGTATCGAAATTATTTCTGAAATTGAAGAACACCGAAAACGCGGGACATCTGGGGAAAAGTCAGGACACACAGATATTTTGTCAAAATACGAAACTGTCCCGGGAAGAATAAGAACCCTAGCTTTAGCCCATGTTAGGATTTTATTATTTCTACCATGCATGTATCGAAATGAGGATTTATCTCCAGAAGTTTATACCAGAGGTCCTGAAACACAGTTTCAAATTCAAAAAGCATAACTGAAAATAAATACATATCAATTTAACATTTAAACATAATTAATAAAACAATATTAACGTTCCCAGAATTACAAAGTAATTCAAAACAAATTTATTTGACATTCATTCGTATTTGAAATTTCCCGGTACCTCTTATCCTGCCATCTATCGGTGCTTGTTGACGCTTATCTTTCCAGTCTGAGCAGCCCACTATTGCCGTCTATTGCATTTTCCCGGAACTCGGTGCACATAACTTCTCAAATAATTAGTTCTTTAGTATAATATAATAATATTGCTTCCATATACCAATACCCATTACAATGTGTAATAAATTGAAACAATGCCTTACCTTTGACCAATTGAATCTTGATTATCTGCGGAGAGGGACAATTCTGATGTGTGGACACTACGTAATTAGTGGCGTCTATTAGGCGTTTGCGGAAGTGGTATAAAGAGCTCGCGGAAAGCACTGATCACTAGTTGACTTCGTGGTCAGTGGTCCCGGGTTCGGTACTAGTCCTTTTTTTAAGAGCAATACTTTTTTCTTTTCTGCTTTTCGGATTAGACTGTTTTCTTCAACATAGGTTAAAAAGAGTCAGATTAGATATTTTTCTTCTTAAAACTCAATATAAACATTTATTGTGTCAAGCAACATATTAAACTGAAGCATACAGGGCAAGAATTGGGAATGTCTATGAAAGATGATTTCTCATAAAATGCTATTTAAAGTCCAACTCTCCGATTTTCTTCCATGTACTTTATATTCTAAAAATCACTATAACTTGGTGATTTTTTTTAACTTATAGATTGGAACTTTCTGAGCTGTTAGCTGTCACTGTGTAGTACACGTTACAAGTGCAAACTCAATATTTTTAAAGTGCTCTTCTTTCCCTGTACGCTTCGACTGTCCAGACATTATTGTTACGGAAATATTCACTATATGATTCTTTACGCTAGCGAGAGCCCTGTGACGTCATGATTGTCCCCCACCGCAGACACTCGTATTGAATGCACTCATGTTATCGGCCTCAGAAGCTTCTGAGGAGTTAAGGCCACTTTAGACGATCCAATTTCTCGTACGATCCCTCGTGTGCAATCCCATCGGTTACATTCTTTGATCGTGTAAAGCGCAGATCGTACGATTTTTCATGCTATCTCCGAAGTGTTCTCTAAATAGAAACGGTCCTATTTTTCAGCGGATTTTTCGTACAATCTATGACAGCGCTCCTAGTGGCTATATAGCGTCCTTTCCTATTCGGCTGTTTGGTTATGGATTACGACACAAAAAGAACATATTAATGTTATTACTTGATGCAGAAATTAACATACATAATGGCATAATAAACTATTACAGGTATAAAGATATAAAACAATGTTTTTAAGGGAAGTGTAAAGAGGTAAGTGATACTGCAGTACAGCTACTTCTGCTATAGAGGACTGGCAAAACCTCAAAATGCTACGTTTTGCATTCTTATAACCATAAAAGGTACTAAATACGTGAGAAATAGTTTAAAAATATAAAGACAAAGTTCTGATGTGATCTAATAGCTACTGCTTTTCCTATATATTGTGCAATGCAGTTAAGGTGATTTTCATTGTTTTTCTTGTGCGTAGAGTACCGAATTTGCTGCAATCATGATAAGTATGAAGAGAAGTAATGTAGAGGATACCGGTATCTTTGCAATCATATTCCTCCCCAATTATTTTGATAAACATATGCGCTCTGTGCATCCGAAATAATGAAATACATTGAACAGTAATTACAGAAGTAGACATAATGTAAGTAGAGTGTCGACGTCAACCCAGAGCTGTGCAAATCAATGCATGAGCTAGGTAAATTAATCGAACAAACTAATTTTTATTCAAGGGTTAAGAGAGCTGACCCACCCTATTCACACCTATATACCTTGTGTGAAATGAGGCTATAAATCATATAAAATCTACATTATTCCTCATTTTTGTATTTTGCAAGTATTTCATGCTTATAGGAACGTAAAACATAGCATTTTGAGGCGTTTCCAGTGCTCTGTGATAGAAGTAGTTAAACCGCAGTGTTACTAATTGCCCCCTTATGTATAAATAGGAGTTAATATATCGCGATTTATATACTTTTGAAGTGCTGTGTAATGTCACATATCTTGTTAACTCAGGAATATTGTAAAAACAAAACACATATGACTCCGAACTTATCACCGAAGACAGCAAAATTTTCAACGTTTTTTGTGTCCGCATTGAAATATCTTTATCGAAGTACAGAAGTAAAACTACGACAATTTCGTTACCATTAGAACCTAGTAGAAGTTAGATTCTCTTGGTAGGAGAATTTGACATTACAATTAACTGAATTTCTGTTGCGTCAAGATTAATTGTTATCAATATTTTAATTATTTTCTATTTTTTAAATGGGCTATACTTTCACAAATATCTGTGGCATAATTACCCTAAAAGCCTGAGGTATCACAACTATAAACTCCAGCAGTTTCATCATTATCCCATCGTATCCAAAATTGTACCGTGTAAAACACTATACAATATTGTATGATTAATCGTACGAAAAATCTCGTACTATGGATTGTATACATTCTTTCATACGAGAGATCGTACGAGAAATTGTACCGTCTAAAGCGGCCTTTATAACCATAAAAGGTACTAAATACGTGAGAAATATGTTTAAAAATATAAAGACAAAGTTCTGATGTGATCTAATAGCTACTGCTTTTCCTATATGTTGTGCAATGCAGTTAAGGTGATTTTCATTGTTTTTCTTGTGAGTAGAGTACCGAATTTGCTGCAATCATGATAAGTATGAAGGGAAGTAATGTAGAGGATACCGGTATCTTTGCAATCATATTCCTTTCCAATTATTTTGATAAACATATACGCTCTGTGCATCCGAAATAATGAAATACATTGAACAGTAATTACAGAAGTAGAGATAATGTAAGTAGAGTGTCGGCGTCAACCCAGAGCTGTGCAAGTCAATGCATGAGCTAGGTAATTAATCGAACGAACTAATTTTTATTCAAGGGTTAAGACAGCTGACCCACCCTATTCACACCTTGTGCGAAATGAGGCTATAAATCATATAAAATCTACATTACTCCACATTTTTGTATTTTGCATGTATTTCATGCTTATAGGAACGTAAAACGTAGCATTTTGAGGCGTTTCCAGTGCTCTGTGATAGAAGTAGTTAAACTAATTGCCCCTATATGTATAAATAGGAGTTAATATATCGCGATTTATATAATTTTGAAGTGCTGTGTAATGTCACATATCTTGCTAACTCAGGAATATTGTAAAAGCAAAACACATATGACTCCGAACTTATCACCGAAGACAGCAAAATTTTCAACGTTTTTTGTGTCTGCATTGAAATATCTTTATCGAAGTACGGAAGCAAAACTACGACAATTTCGTTGCCACTGAAACCTAGTAGAAGTTAGATTCTCTTGGTAGAAGAATTTGAAATTACAATTAACTGAATTTCTGTTGCGTCAAGATTAATTGTTATCAATATTTTCATTATTTTCTATTTTTTTAAATGGGCTATACTTTCACAAATATCTGTGACATAATTACCCTAAAAGTTTGAGGTGTCACAACTATAAACTCCAGCAGTTTCATTATTATCCCCTCGTATCCAAAATTGTACCGTGTAAAACACTATACAATATTGTATGATTTATCGTACGAAAAATCTCGTACTATGGATTGTATACATTCTTTCATACGAGAGATCGTACGAGAAATTGTACCGTCTAAAGCGACCTTTAAGCTCAGTACAGGTGAAAAACATTCTTGAAAATTGGTATCAGAAGTCATCTCAAGGGATTTCATTGCGTCCCTTAAAATGAGGATGAAGGTAAATGTGCACATTTAGAGAATGCATATTACAATATAGGGTCAGGTAGGGTAATTGCAGAGATTTTTTTTTCTTTTTAATTTGGCTGTCTTTTACTGGACTATAAGGAAACATTGAAAGATAACATTGGGTATTCATATTGATGCATGGGTTGTCTTTATAACATGGTAAACGAGTTGCTTGCTTACTCAGTTGATACAAGAAGCATAAAAGACATTTTCCAGCTACATGTCAACATTTTTACACTGTTGTTTGTGTGACAACTATTGACAAAGAGCAGGGTGTTATTTGTAGGGTGGGAAAGGGGGGAAATTCCTTGGCACCTCACTTGCCTGTTTTCTTGTAGCGTGTCGGTATATATATATATATATATATATATATATATATATATATATATATATAGCCTAGTCGGTAGCGCGCTCGACTTCAGTCCCGGGTTCGATTCCCGGTGGGGGCTCAAAATTTCCGTGTTGACCCAGCATCGTGAGGACAATTGGGGAGCTGCTGTGGGTAAAAGACAGTGGCGATCACAGTGAGAGCTTCGGCTTTCCTCTCCCAACCCGTCTGGTCAGCGTGCGAGAAGCTGGATCAACTCCTCCCTTCGGAGAGAAGCCTCATCCACTAGTGGGTTGAATATGGCTGTGATTTATTTATATAATTCATAGGAAAATATCTCTTGGCAGAACCGGGAATCGATTCCGGAATCCCACGATCAACATTCAGCGATGGTAATCACTAGACCAGCGGAGAGAGACAGAGAGAGTCCCATTTTCGAACAGGACGTTACGAAATCAAACCAATCATACTAAATCATTCGCATTTAGCTACTTCATAAACATGACAAAAGAAATGGTTTCCAAATAGACTTCTTAGCTGCTAGTAAAAGCGCATATACCTTTGTCACTTCCATGAAAATCGTTTCAACTTCTGCCAAATAAAAATTTTCCGATTTTTTATCTAATTTTGAGCGATACATCTTCTAGGGAGAGAAACTTATCCCTGACAGGGACGAAGAATAAATTTGTCAGGGTGGAAAACTTATTTGCCAGGGGTGGGGGGAATTCCGGGCTTCTCCCCCGCCCATTAATTTGCACACTGCTTAATTGTAGCAAGAATGAAAATATTATTTACAGCATGTGCCATTACCCAAGCAGCACACGCACGTAAAAATGACGTCATTGTTAGGTCGAAAATTGATGCGAAAGACGTCGAAATGACGGGTAAATGTCAGAAGCCAAAGGACGTATGTAACATTCCTGCAGTGAATGCTTGTTCCTGTAGCTATTTGTTTCAAATAAACATATAAATGAACCAATCTGTCCCAAAACGATCGTTTGGTCCCGTTGCTTTTGCATTTTAACCGCATTTTAGAAAGCAACGACACACACATAAAACAGTTGAATCCGACAAGTTCACTGTTTCACTCCAACTACATTGGCCAGGATCATGCAGTCGCTATAGAAAACTAAATATAATGAAAGTATGTCGTCAAAAACTACGGGATGAGACATGACAGAATTACGTCAATTAAAAGACAAAAATGCCACGTAATAGCGACGTAGATTTCATTACAAAGACGTGATTTTGACATTTTCCATCAAAGTATCACGTCATTTTCACGCCAGTGTGCTGTTTGGCATCTGTATAAACTTAGCAATACTGATGAAACTGGGGCCGACAAGGAGAACAAAGGTAGATTTGATAAGTTTTAGCTCTCTGCAGCCCCCTTTAGCACCATAGAATTGCTTTACGTATGAGGTAACTCAGTCAATATACCCAGCACTTCAGTAGGTGCGGTTAACCTTGGTTATAAATTTTCTCCCCACCAATTTCGGTGACAAATAACACCCGAGCACTATTTCACTTCAAGCTTCATGTTTCTATCACAAGTGGTGTTATTCAGAAATGGTGCTTGAGTAAAAAATTGAGGTAAACACGATTCGAGAAAATAAATTCTTGCTCACCTTCACCTTGCCGGTGTGATCTATGTCATATGAGTATTCTATATCATAAAACATACGTGGGAAGACATGATAATATTGAAACTAGTGTAGTTTTACAACATATATTATATTATGTTCAAAAAATACACTTTCGAGCAAAATAACAACATTGACAAAATGCTTACTTTCTTTGAAGGAAAATCCACCTGGAAAAGTTGTTGCAGTTTAAAGACCATCTACACTCTGTTTCACAATCTTAAGTTTTTGCCATAATTTATCTTGATCCTTGACAACAGGTCCTCTTAGCATAATGCAAATTTAACAGCAATTCCCCATTATCCCTTTCAACATATGTGTCATTTGTACCCCACAAATCAAATCACTAAGTAAATTGCTGGGAAAATATTGATATGTTAATACCGTTAAGAATACAGAAGGTTGATCCGTCTATGTGTGTCTGATTTGAAACCCTGCTCACACAATCGACCGATCAGAATGATGCAAACAGTAACAGGAAGCCGAAGCCTTCTAGTATCACGCCAAGGTCACGTATGTGTGTTGTGTGAATCATGGCACCCAATGTGAACCGATTTTGGGAAGGCTACGTGGTAGCACTTTTCCACGCCAAGTTTTCCGTGACACAAATTCAGAAACAGCGCAGGGAAAATGGGTGTGCATTGGAACAACAACCATCAAGAACATAATTAACTGACATAAACACAACGACGTTCCAGCAGTTCGTTCACCCACGAAGGGGAGTAGAAAGCGATCGTGTACTGCGGTGACGCCACCTGTAGCTCGGAAGTTGCGGCGAATGGCCTTACAGGAAAACTCTCCTCCACAACGTGTAATGCCAAGACGAGTGCACGTGGCACAATCGACTGTGAACCGCCACCTACGTAACAAATTAAAGCTCCGGATCGTGTTAAAAATCGTGGACATGTCCTTACTGCGGCTTATCGGAGGGACAGAAAAACCCGCTGCAGGCGCCTTTATGAACGCCATCTATCCGGGGACAAGTGGAAATTTGTAGCCACACACGATGAAGCATGGATTTATCTAGCCGATTGTGGCAAAATTCGAGACGTAACGTACACCCCCAGCGATGCAAAAACCCGTCCTGCCTTCATCCGCCAGTGCAAAGCAAGTTTCTCGAAGGGCGTTATGGTTGTCACGGGATACTACTATGAAGGCAAGTTAACGATTCACCGAGTGCCTAACAACTGCAAGATCAACTCCGCATTTTATCAGCAACATATTCTAACACCAATTTATACAGAAGATCTGCCCCGTTTGTATGGAAATGCAGTAAATCAAGTCCGTGTGCATATGGATAAGGCCTCATCACATACGTCGCGTTCTACCCAGCGATTTCTGCAACAGATGGCGACAGACACCGGCATCCAGGCTATTCTCTTCCATGACATACCAGTGAAGTCACCTGATGCAAGTCCCATGGATTTTTGCGGCTTTGGCCTATTGAAAAGAGCACTTGCATCTCGCCGTGTCACCACTGCCCGTGGCCTGTGGAAAGCCTGCCAGGAGGAGTGACTCAATATTCCCCTTCCTGTACTTCAATGGAGCCTCCTACAATGGAAGTTACGGTGCAGGGCTATTGCCAAGAGACATGGTGCTCACATCGAAGGCAAACGATGGTGGTCCCGTGGTTTTTCATAAGGTAGGTGAGACATCAAAATCGGACACATATAGACGAATCAACCTTCTGTAGAATGCACAGCTAAACCTTCTTAATTGAATTCAGTTTTATTTCAGGTCTTTAGGCAAATGTGGCTCAGGTTAGATCGTACGGATGATGATGGCAGAATTAATTGGTGGAATGAAGAAAGTAGAAGGAAACGGGAGAACGCCAAGAAAACTCACTCACACGGTGTTTGTCCACCACAGCGCCAACATGGTATCAGAGGTACCATTGAACCACCGTGGTCCTTTAATCTTTCTTCAGTCTTCAACTCCATCACCTTTTCTTTTTTAAATTTGAATAAAAATAATAATAGTCATTATTTTAATTGCTTTGCGTTAAAATGAGTTTAATTTAGTCTTTTACCAAAATGCAAACATAATTTTTTTGCAATCGTTTGAAAGAAACAATGCCTTTCTCATTATAAAGTATTTTGAAAACAGATATTTCGATGACAAGTGTGACATTCAATATTTTCGTCAACAGTATTGCTTGTTCTTACTGTTCCTCAGTTATTAACCTCGTCGTCAATTACCCGTTACCAATTACTTACTCCACCTGACCCCATCTATGTAGATGAGCTGTATTCAGAATAAACTTCTTATGACAGTAAAAACTTTGTTAGTATTCAATATTTTTTTTTAATTAAGACAAAGTGTAGTTTGTTATTAAATTTTTCAAGGCTTCAGGCATAGGACTGTTAACGTCGGGTGTTCACCCCTAGAAAAAATACCTTCAAAAGAGACGGTGCATTGTTTCTACAGATATAGCCAATATAAGTTGCGAGTGGGCAAAGAAGTCCTTCTAAAACTCAAATTGATCAGAAACTGTTTGAGATCAACCATATCTCAAGAACGTTTAGCTAACCTAGTATATGGCGGTTAAAATTAATTTACTTAATTCGTTAGTCTATATGTCGTTTACTATTTTGAGACAGTTAATCTAATTAGATCATTAATAAATAGTTAAAATGTTAGTTTTTGGTACAAATATACAGATAGAAAAATAAAATCTGTATTGGGACTCACAGGAACAAAACTGTGTTCCATAAATGTGTATTCGATTTCAGCTTGAAGCCAGTCATATGTTGCATTGCGTTGCGATGGAGCAATATAATGCAGTGGAAAACTTATGTTTCTTGCTCCATCTTAAAAACATAGGTAATAGTAAAGTTTTCAAATATATATATTTACGAAAAGCCAAGAATAAGCATGTTTTATGGAAGTTAATACATACACTTTCTTACAAATATGTTAAACCCCTTCGAACTCTGAACAGTTTCAAGGCGAAGTAGGGTAGTATATCCAAGCCAACTTATTTTGTAAGTCGCTACCTTATAGTCAAAGAAAATTTGTTCATGTTTAAAAACAATGTTTTCTGAATACTTTTCGAGCGTTTTCTATGAAGAAAAAATATAAGAAAATCGCCTTAAATGGATTTCAGAGAACTGGTTGTTACAGAAACACTAGCCGTGGTTAAGCAACTTACTCTATGATACTGTGAATATTATACATGCTATTCAAAATTTGAATTTAATACTATAAGTAAGTGTGAAGACATATATTGCTGTAATGCTCATTATACAATTGATAATAGTTCGAAATATTTAATTTAGAGTACTACGATCAAGAAATATATTTTATGTATGAAAATACATTTCATTTGCTGTATTTTGTTACCCTATTCATTGCCCCAGTATTCCAGAAAATGAAATACATTCCTATGTCTTTTCTATTGTAAAATAAATTATAATCATTTTATTTATATTGTGTAACGAAATGCCAAACGAATCTTTTTAAATACCTTCAGAACAATATTTACACCAGCTCCTATGGCCAGAATCCAGAGCAGTGAGGCAAAAAAGCATAATGGGTGAGTCTGACAAATATTTGTCAGAATTTACGAATCATTAAGAAGTTGGAAGAGTCTTGAAATACATTACATTACATTCATTAAATTATTAACTAAACTTGGTGAAACCCACAAAATATCAGCTAAGTAGTTAATATTCGTGATGGAAAAGCAAAAAAAAAAAAAAAGATTTCGTCAATTAAACCATGTTGTTATTTTTGGCCCCGCGGAAAAGAAAAAAAGTTTTTCTGTTTTGTCTATTTGCTTTGACATTTCTTCCTATGATGAACCGTTTCCGAGATAATCTTGGAAAAATCGGCGGAAGGCATCAGTCGAGCTGCCATTTTTCAAGATGGTGGACTTAGCAGAAGGCAGAGCCTGCCACGTGGAAGCGAGTAGTGGTGAATTGCTCAATGACTGTCGCTAATATATTTTCTTCATCCCACACCAACGGGCAGGTACTTTTGCTAGTATTATTGTATCTAGAATTTATTACAATAAGAAGATATGAAATATCTAGCATGAATTGTCATCCCGGTTACGATCCCCATGAGCTCATGAAGTTTTCATAATGTCAGTGATAAGGATATTTTTTTTTAATGCAAAGGCATAAAGTACGCGTATTGTTGGCTTTTGTTGAATTATATGCTATGACGGCGTTTAGGTTTATACGTTCTAATGTCTTTGCTTTAATTGTTCGGACTATTATACGATCTGACAGTAATACGTTTTGGTGTTATACGTTGAAATGCATTTAGAATTATACCAAGGTGGCAACAATTTGGTGGAGATAGAATGCACAACGGTCGCTAGGTGCCACTACCGTTCAATCATCGTTGCCACCTGCTCTTCCTATACTACTTGTTCCATGATTATACGTTCTGACGTTTTTTCGATTATACGTTGTGTCGCATTTTGTATATGTTCTGACGTTTCTTAAAGTTATACGTTATGACGGTTATACGATTTGACGTTTCAGTGTTTATACGATTTGTCGCATTTTGTATACGTTCTGACGCATTTGGTATACGTTCTGACGTTTTTTTAGTTATACGTTCTGACGGTTATACGTTGTCGTGCTCCCTTTTCCCCGGCCTTTAAAACACTACGTCAAAGCTCTATCACTGAGCTACGGCGACTCGATTACCTTCAATTGAATCTGCAATTTCATGAACATGTCTAATAAGATAAAGAGTGTTGAATGCTACTAGGTTTTCTTCCTGTATTATTTTTTTGTACATTTACAATTCAAATACTGTTTCATGATTTGAACATTTTATTTCAACATTTTAAAACCATTTTCAAATCAGTTTATTTATTGTTTTGTACCTGTATATAAATGTTTGGTGTATCAGATTTCTCATATTTTCTCCATGTTTTTGCCGATAAATCATAGTTTCAATGTTTGTTTATATTGTACAGATACCTTGTCATATTATTAGTACCTGAATAGGTAAACTGTAAGGTAATATTACTACCAAACGTTGTTAAAATTGCCAACAACTTCAGAGAATGAAAGCTGGTTAATACTAGAAGTAAGTAATGATTTTTTACGAAAGTTTTCAATAAGAAAGTAAGTGGTGGTGGGTGCTATTGTTTGCCCGTTGCGCAATACCCCCTTTCTTAAAGTTATTTAATTTTTAATTCAATCACTCTAAAATATAGAATATGTAATAATATTCTACCCCTCGGAGTTCAAAAAAGCCATAGTTTTCTTTAGGAAGAGAAAAAAAATACTTCCCAAGTTCAGAGTTTAATCTTGGTGTTGTCATCCACGCGCACACGTCTTAACGCCTATCTCGCTACATAACCTTCTCTTCCACTAGATGTTGGACTGACATGTCTAATACAATTAGTACAGGACTTGAGACGACATTGCACGGCAAATGCAATCAGAACGTTTCTGCTCACTCCTTCCCTCCTAGCTTTGCATTGCTTCCACAAGGTGGCATTTGTAGCGTGCAAGCAACAAGACCTTCTCCCACGCTGCAGAAAGGTCGTCTGCTAGTTCCCTTCATTTACTCGCAGTTTCTTTCTGTGTGTGTTAGAGACCTGCACGGGCCGAATTTTTCGGCCCGAGCCCAATCCAGCCCGAATATACCTAGGCCCGGCCCAGCCCGGGCCCGGAAAGCTTTAAAAGTTTCTGGCCCGAGCCCGGCCCGGCCCGATAAATTTTAAACATTCTTGGCCCGAGCCCGGCCCGGCCCGAAAAGTTTTAAAAATTCTTGGCCCAAGCCCGGCCCGGCCAGATAAATTTTAAAAAGTTTTAACTCGAGCCCCTATATATTTGTATCTAGTATAATAATTATAATATAATATAATGCGTACAAGCCTATGTGAGTGTTTGAACAATGTGATGCCCTTAGATATGCTAGTCATTTTAATTTAATTCTACAGGATTGCCGTTTCAATTTATTTATAACACAAAGGATCAAGATAATCATTTCGCTTTGAACAGTAGGCTTACTTGTAGTCGTAGGTTTCTTAAATCCAACAAAGAATTAGCTAGTCAAAGTAAAACTTTTATTTACAAAACGACATTTGACCCCACCCGCAAGACCTACATTTGCACGGTATTTAACACCGTATTAGACTGCAACCGTGACTTCATTCACCATTTCTTCCAGCGGGTCGCTGAAGTGGAGTGCGGTTTCCCTTCACTTTTATATCAAGACGACAACTCTGACTGTTCCCCTGGGATCCAGGGGTTGGATTCACCATATTCTGATATTGACACGGACCATCAGCAGAGGAAGCTTCAATACGCATACTGTCTTTTGTTATTTATTGAGGGTAGGGCATGCAGTCACTCGTGTGACTGCCGACTGGGGTCAACGCCCTGGTGAACAACCAATCCTCTAAAGCGAAAGTGGAGCCGCTAAGCAAAACCTGCTGTAAATATTGCATTGTTTGTAATACCTTTCACTCCACGTGGCGTGCACACAGACTTGAACTTTTGGCGTTATTCCAATTATCGTTTAAAGAAAGTCAATAATTATTGAACAGCTTTAAACAAGTGCAATTAATCGGCCCGAGCCCGACCCGACCTGAGGAGAAAGCAAGCCCGGCCCGGCCCGGTCCAAAGAAATAACGGAGCTGGCCCGCCCAAGCCCGGCCCGCGGGCCGGGCCGGGCTGCGGGCCTCAGGCCTAGCCCGGCCCGTGCAGGTCTCTAGTGTGTGTGTGTGAGAGAGAGAGAGAGAGAGAGAAAGAAAGAAAGAAAGAAAAAGCGGGAGATAGAGCGTATATATATTACACGCCAGAGCAAATATTTAAACTCGTATGCCTACCTCCAAACTAATCCAATGTCGAACAAACTTTCTAACTCAAGTTTATACGCTTCTTATCACTGTGCGACCCCTTTTTTATTTAACTTTTAAATCCTGAGTTACTCGTATAATAGTATACCGTACTCTGTATGTAATAGAAAATACTGCAAATAATATTTACTTTTTCTGCAAGATTTAAGACATGGATAAAAGAAATGGGCCACACAGCGGTATCAAGCGTAAAAAGCTGCGTTAGAACTGAAAATGTTGTCCATATTGGTTTAGACTGGAAGTGGACAAACGAGATTAAGTGTCCTCTCCTCTTCCTGTCTTCATATATTCATGAAATTTTGGGCAGCATCAGCTGTCAGTCCAGTATCGCTTTTAGACAGAGGTCATTGCGGGAGACTCGTGTCACTTTAATCGCGAAATCATAATTTTAAAGCTATGGCATTGTATCGTCCTATTTCAAAAGCTGTTTATATACATTGTTACGCTCATCAAGTGAATCTATTTACGAGGAAACCTGGTTTTATAAATAGAAATGTAATATTTTTTCTCAAATTGGCATTCTTAATTCCCCAATTGGTGTGTGTACTTTCTTCTCGTAATCTCTAATCCCTAATCCCCCCCCCCCCCCATTTTAAATAGTTTTCAAAATATTTTAAAAACTAATAGCCCACTAGAGCTTACAAATTAACATGAAATACAATGCACTGCGATCTCGAGATTTTGTCCATTGATGAGTGATACCTTTTCAAAGATTATGATGCCATTATTTAATTGAAGACTCATCACTCATCAATCAACAAGACTTCGAGATCGTTGTCGATTGTATTTCATGGTAATTTGTAAGCTCTAGTGTGCTATGAACTTACATTTTTGATAGTGCTCTTAGTTTTAGAAATATTTTGAACAATGCTAAAAGTGAAGGGGAGCGAGGAGCCCTCTTATTGGAACTTCCTGTCCAGAAGCGTAAATACTGTCTTTGAACATAACGAGGATATTATACTATGCATGAATAAGATAGTGAAGATGGAGGAATAGAAAGATTCAAAGACAATCCATCACCCTGAAGTACTCAAGAAAACACTTATTAGCAGCCATTTTAATTTCTGATTTCTTTTTAGTAAAATAATGCTTCTTCTGAAATTTTTGTTTAATCAACTTCAAAATCAAGAAATTGACCCTTCCTTGGCACAAAAGGCTATTTTCCACTTTGCTTTGAAACAAATATTAGGCATATTAAAGACCAGCTTGATGATTCGAGTGAAACAACAGAAAATACAAACACGGTATCAAAAAGGAGAAAGAGTGAAAGAATGGAATGGGTAAGGGAAGCAAAGGAAGTATGCGATGTGATTACTTGCAAAGCAAAATCCTTACATTCACATGAATTATGGCAGCCACGCTGTTTACTCCAGAGAAATTTCCGAGTTACTTTTGCAATTTTCCAAAACAAACTGTGGAGAAATTATGTTCAATTTACACATTTCTTGACAAAGAAAATCTCTGTCTTCACGAATTGTCTTCAGTCCATCCAGCAGAAGAATTTCGATCAATGTCAGAAGTTGTGGGCTTGTTCGACGTTAACGTTCAAAATAGCTTGAAGAAAACGTTTAGTGAATCTTCAACAATTCTAAAACTGATATTAACAATATCAATAACAGTAACACAGATTTCTAGTTACGAAAAATTGTGGCAAACTATCAAATTCTATCCTCAATAAAATAGCTACGGCATTTTCCTAAGTTTTCCCAAAATCGTAACTAATTGATTTAACGTCGCTATATTTGAAAATCTGGTCACTTCTTCTTTTGTGTTTATGTTACATAATTACATTCTACGTTGATTGATTGTGACTGATTAACTACTCAATCCTCTCTCTCATAGTGAAAGTCCAGGCCCGCAGCCGGGGGTTGGGCGGAGCCCCTGTAAATTTCCTTGTCCCAATACATGTATTTAATTTTATGTATGTTTCGTAAGCCCTAGCCCTTTCCTAATTTTTCTTGACCCACTACTCTTTGTAGCTGGCGGCGGGCCTGAGTGCAACACCCAGTGGAAACAACAACCGGCCGCCACTGGAGAGAGTGATTAGCGGGGCGGAAGGGGTCGGCAAAATTAATTTTAACTTGTGATCAAATATACCATTCGGCCGGCCCTGAGCAGGTAAGTTTGTTAGAATATTTATTTTACTAATATATATTTATAAAATAAAGAAATCTCCAATCTGTTTAATTCACAAGTTACTGGCTATTTAAGTTGCTGTTACTATGTGCGTTGAGCATAAATTAGTCAACCAACAGAGCAGCAGAAATGGAATGAAAATAACACAAAGCGGACGACGCCAGGCGTGAGAATTTCATGTTCACTATTTCCGCAATCCCTGAGTTCCACGGATAAGACAGTCGTGAGAATTTCATGATCCTTTCTCTACCTGCGACGTGACTTTGCAGAGCCACCGACCAATGACATATCAGAACGCTTTCGTGCCCCGCCCCTCTGTTCTGCTGGTGTTGATGTTAGAGATGGGCTAAACTGTTATTTTTAATAACTGTTATAACAGTAATTGTTATTTTTAAATAACTGTTTAAAATAACAGTTTAGTGTATCTCGTAAAACTTGGATTCTATGGATTCGTAACTGTCAAGAAGCAGTATAGAGGCATCATTTTAAGTTAACTTATCGCTGTAGATAGTTATATGTGGAGTAACAAATGTCAGATAAATATATAACGAAATGTATAACCTTGTACACATGCTTTATTTAAGGTATTCTCCCGTGATTCGCCTTGTGGAACAGGGAAACCCTCAGTCAGGATACTCGGTCGTGGAGTTCGAACCCACCTGCCAACTCAGGAAATTTGGTGTACGCCAAGATAGATTATTATATACCTGCTCTATCTACACGCATAAATGTAGACTTTAATCCTATCGCTAAAGTGTCTTCTCAAAAGGACCTTGGAGTGGTATTTGACGAAAAACTCTTTGCTGATCACGTGATTTCTATAACTAACAGTTCGATGCGCTTACTTGGTCTTCTCTATAGATTTACAGAAATTAAGGACCTTCATTCATTGAGTATGTTCTACAAAACCTTCATCTCCCCTAAAATTGAATATTGCTCCCCAATTTGGAACATGGCTAGTATTTCTAATCTATCTCATATTGATTCTGTTCTGAACTTTTTTCTTGCTATAGTCAAAAGAAGAATACCATCAGTACGTAGCTTAAGCAAACCAGAGTTATTATCCGTTCTTGGTCTCCACGTTCCCTCTTCTCGTCGCAAGCTGGCAGATTTGATGTATTTGTACAAGATACTTAACGGGAATCTTAGAACTGGAGAGTTGATATCTAAATTTTACTTCCGTGTTCCCTTGCGAATAACCAGAAATAATAACCTCCTTCATTGTACCACGCCTAGGCTAAGTATACTGCAGCGCTCCTTATTCCATACACTAATAATTATTTACAATAATCTTGATTCAAATATTGATATTTTCGGATTTGAAAACGCTAAATACCAATATCTGAGTTATTCCTTTTGTGTATTATAATCGGCATGTTATTGATATCAATTGCTGAGTTATGTGTTGTTAAAATTTGATTTCGTGTTATTTAGTTTGTAGTAATGATATTTAGTTTGTAGTAATATTATTTAGTTCGTTGCAATGTTATTTTGTTACTGTCTGAAATTGCAACTCCAGCTGTATCGACTTAATGTGGATCCAGAAAATTTTCAAAGGGGGCGGGCCACCCTAGTTTCTCCCCACCTACTACAAGAGAGAGAGATAAGCAAAAACACATACACTGGAGACATAGTAGTAAATAAAGAGAAATGCTCAAATTCGGAACTTCCCCTACACTGTAAACCTTCTGGATTGGCCACTGAGTTAGTTTCTTACTTTTTTCTCGTGATTTGCCGAACAAAGTATATCGTGGTAATTTGTGTCGAGGAACTACACGTTCCTTCAAAATGTCATCCAGGGATTTCCCTAGGATTTTCAATTTAGGAGGGTGTGCTCAGAGTTTAGACTTCAGTCTAGTGGTATGACACGTGACTATAGGATTGATTATCCCTAGGTGGTCGTATGGGTACTGATCAAAATTATCATGAGGTATTGATTATGATTTTAGGGCAGTGATTCCGCCAGCCCCCTTCATGTGAGAGTGCCCCCCAAAATTCTCCACATACCCCTGCTTTAAATTTTTTACGGTCAAAAGTCGATAGAAAGCGTGCAAAACTCCACTAATCCCATTTTGTCTTCACACTCCCAAAACTAGTGATGTAAATTTCCGAAAAAAATGAGCGGCGGAAAAAAAGTTGTTGTTTTTTTCAACTTTATTTTGGACAGCTAACGTTATTTGATAATTAATACATAGTTAGTTAAAATGTTAGTTTCTTGGTACAAATATAGTATAGAATAAAATCTGTATTAGAATTCACAGAAACAAATGAGGTCCATAAATGTATATTCTATCGATTCCAGCTCGCAGCCAATGTCATATATTGCATTGCGATGGAACAATGTAATGCAGCGGATAACATGTTGTGTCTCTTGTTCCAACTTAAGTCGCTAATCGTAAATTTTAAAACATACATTTTTACGGAAAGGCAAGAATAAGTGTGCTTTAGGTATGTAAACACTTTCTTATAAATATAATAAACCTGTTCGAACTCTGAACAGTTTCAGGACGAAGTAGGGGTGAAAGCTTCTAATAAATGATTTTGTATTCCAAGAGAATAAATTTCATATTTAATTACAATGCTTTCTGAATAATTTTAGAGCCTTTTTGTATGGAGGAAACATAAAAATTTCACCTTAAACAGATTTCAAAGAACTGGGTGTTATAGAAACCCGAGTCGTGGCTAAGCAACTTATTTTATACTACTGTGAACAGTGTGAGAATTAACGGAGGGGTGGCGTCCGAGATTGCCCCCCCTGACAAATTTATTTTACGTCCCTGCCAGGGATAAATTGCTCCCCCCTAGAAGATGTTTCGATCAAGATTAGATAGAAAATCGGAACATTTTCATTTGGCAGAAGTTGAAACTATTTTCATGCAAGTGACAAGGGTATATGAACTTTTACTAGCAGCTAAGAAGCCTGTTTAGAAGTCATTCCTTTTGTGAAGTATCTTAATATGAATGATATAGTATGATTGGTTTGATTTAGTACCTTCTATTGGAATATGGAATATGGAATATACTCTCTCTGCCTCTCCCTCTCCTCACTGGTCTAGTGGTTACTGTCGCTGACTGCTGACGTGGGATTCCGGGTTCGACTTCCGTCTCTCCAAATTCCCAAGATATTTTTTCCAAAGCCAGAGAGTCTGGAATGGTGTCCACCCAGGATCGTGATGCAATTGGGAAGCTGCTGTGAATAAAAGACAGTGGCGATCACAGTTGAGAGCTTCAGCTCTCCTCTCCTAACATGTCTGGTCAGCGTGCGAGCAGAAGACCAATTCCTTCCTTCGGGAGAGGCCTCACCCAGTAGTGGATTGAATATGACTGTGAATTATATATATAATAGTTGCCTGTTGAAATCCGTGAGTTATGTTTTATCCCCCCCCCCCTTGCTAATAAGTTTAATTTGCATACTGACTGTGAATATTATATATGCTATTCAAAATTAGAACTAAGTCTGAAGACATATATTGCTCTATTGCACATTACATATTTGATCATTGTTCGAAATATTTAATTTAGAGTATTATGATAACGTAATATATCTTGTAGGATGAAATTACATTTTATTTACTGTATTCCCTCATTCTGTTCGTGGCCCCAGGATTCCTGTAGATAAAATGCATTGTATCTCTTTACTATTGTGAAACAAATTACTATCACTTTATTATCTTGTAATGAAATTCCAGTCGGATCTTTGTTTTATACTCACCTATATTTACGCTACCTCATATGGTCAACTCAGAATCCAGAGAGAGCCGGCCTGGTGGTCGAGCGGTCTGCGGCGGTAGGTCATCGGCTCGAAGTTCCCGGGTTCGAGTCCCGGAAGAGGCATGGGTGTGGATTTTAATTGGCTGTAAATGGGCGAATCGTGACGGGCCGAAGTCCCAAGTTGCTAGACTGGCCCATATAAAAATAAAGTTTACCAGTTTATCAGAATCCAGAGCAGAAAGGCAAAAAACATAGAGGTGAGCCCCACAAATATCCGTTAAGAATTTACGAATCGTTAAGAAGTTGCAATAGTCTTGAAGTATATTACATTTGTTAAATGATTAACTAAAATTGGTCAAAAGCACAAAATATCTGCTAAGTAGTGAAGATATAGCAATATATATATATATCGGCAATAAAACCAGGTTTTTGTGGAAAGAACCCATTTTCCCCGTTATTTCAAACCTATAATACAGCATATACACTTTGCCTTTCTTAGTTTTGAGCGCACACTCCTTTCTCTCGTGGAGACGTCAGTTTCCCAGTATAACCCGCTCCAACACGCCCACACAGGCAAAGCGTAATTAAACACCTCTCTCATGGAACCCCAACATCCACGTGTTTACTGATAATGCAAGTTATCGGACTTAAGGGTGTTGATCACACGCGCCATTTTGGATTTTTATTCCATTTATTTACATGGCATTTCATTTACTCAGCCTGTGTCCTCGTAAAGTAAATTTTTTAAGTCCCGTTTTCACTCATTTATTCTTTACTGTTGTTTTAACTCGTTATACGTTCAAAAATTAATTAATTTTATATATGGAGAAAAAAAAACATTGAAGATATTTCTGAGTCGAAAAAAAACAAGCCATTTCAGTTACATTAAACCTTTAACACGTTTTTGTGCATGAAATATAAAGAAAATACAAAATATTATGGGTAGATTAAGTCTTTACGAATACAAACATAACATTCTTGATACGGTCGGTTCTTATTTGTGTTTATAATTAGAGTGATTGTAAACTAATCGTGAGATTTTTCTTGCGACTATGTACGGTATTGCCACCTAGCGGCCAAGGAGAGAAAGACGATTAGTCCCTTGCGGATGAATATTGAATATCCGTGAATCGTCTTCTACCACAGTAAAGCGCCAAATTTAAAGGCAGGAAAGAGAGACTGACTCTACGCTGTTGCCAGCTCTTTGTTTCCGAGCGAACAACTACCCACACAAGGCAACTTGTCTCGTCTGGTTTCG
Organism: Lepisma saccharinum; assembly: GCA_022664845.1. Lineage (NCBI taxonomy): Eukaryota > Metazoa > Arthropoda > Insecta > Zygentoma > Lepismatidae > Lepisma > Lepisma saccharinum. The sequence continues at coordinate 92,913 of JAGDQP010000598.1, read as the reverse complement.
TAATCACGAGACGAATGATGAGCAGCTTGCTGGAGGGAGAGGCAGACAGGGAATCTAATACTTTTATCTAGAATTATGTCTCAAGCAGAAAGAACATACCGGTACAGGAAAGAATTTGAGTAATAAGTCTGCTGTGATAGATAGCGAGAAGCTAAGGGGAAAAAAGGCAATCTCTTCTTTTTTTTTTATCCTTACACATATTAGCGCACCCATATGAACGTCAGTGAATAAGGGAAGAGGTTTGTCCTTTCTGTCTGTACGTCCCCCCTAGATCTCAGCAACTACAAGTCCGACAGAGATGAACTATACACCGTTGGATTCGTCATGGTCTGAAACGCTGGGGGAAAGTATAGGTTTGTCTCCAAAATTGGCAGGTCCTTTTGTATCGGTTAATATTCTTCATTTGTGCCCCTCCTAGATCTCAGCAACTGCAAGTCACACACAGATGAACGATACGCCGTTGGATTCATCATGATCTGAAACGGTGGGGGAAATTATCAGTTTGACTCTAAAACTTGCAGGTCCTTTTGAATCGCTTAGTATTCTCCATTTGTGCCCCCGTTAGATCTCAGTAACTACAAGGCTGACAGGTGCAATAATCTATTCAACGGTCCTCTTTTTTCTTTGAAGTATCGGGGCTTAGGGATGTTTCTTATAAAGCTTATCTAGAAGGAAGCGCTTAGAACTATTGTTGATAATATACATCGAAAAGATTCCAGTAGCGATGGATAAATTGACTGAGATCTCGATCCGAGTTTCGAATATCTGGATTCAGTTCAGGGATTCAAATATCTGGACCAATGAATTCGTGTGATTTCGGTCACAGATATCGATATCCACCGACAGGTAAATAATGCAAAGAATTAGCAAAATTAAAGAAAGAGTACAATGTTGTTATAAAAATAAAATAGGCAGTGCTCGAAGTGGACTAGAAAGGGTAAGGATACGATTGCACCTAGTGGCGGCGATTCACTACTGAAATTGAAGACAATCATAAAAAGATAGGGGGAATCTCAATACAGGCACGTGCCCAGAAGTTTGTTTTGGGGGTTCCGAGGAGTCTGGGTGTGAAATTTACGTAAAACGCATATAATTTTAACAAAACATCTTAATTTGGGGGAGGGGTACTCCCAGGCCCCATCTTCTGCGTACGTCCCAGTCTAAATCCAAAATTAAAAAGTATAAAAGAAAATTGTTTTTCCTCATTCCCAACCACAAACAGCATTTCTAGCGCTGGATATAGGTTGAAAAATGTTTTTTCTTTTGTTTTCGATTATGAACAAACGAAAGATTCTTCACGAAACATTGTTTTCTGTTTAATAACTTTCTTTTCCTAAACTTTGGTTTTTATTAAAATCTTTCTTGAAAGGTTTCTGTTGGAATCTATGCTTACAGTACTTTTGCGTTATTTCATTGTTAGACTTTAGCAGCCACTGTTATGAACACTTGTACAACCGCCCTCCGTCTGACGACAATCTTCAACTCAGGGGCTACCAGGGCTAGAAAAGTGGTTGAGGTGTCATTGGGAACATCTCGGCAAAACTAGTTAAAACCGTATAGATAATTCAGATCACATAGATGGGTTCCGAGCATTTAAACCCAACAGCATGTTTCTTTTATTTGGCGCGTATCCTTGTCGTAAAGAAAAAAAAACAAGTAACACCTGCAAACTTAGCTCGTAACTTTTCTTATCGCAATTAGAAACAAGGATATTGACTTCGCTGCCAAGATAATGAAGAATTTGGAGTTTTTACCTAAACTGTTAACAATAACAGTTCATTTTGAAAAGTAACAGTTATAACAGTCTACCTAAAATTAACTGTTACAAAAATAACTCCAACAGCGATACACCATAAGTTGAGAACTTGATGTTGCGGCTCGCGGTAAGTAACAGCATATGTTATGTATTATATAATCATTTGAAATTGTATTTATAATATAATAAGAAATACCTACACATTTTTTCTTTGGTGATTTGAAATGTCTCAGTAAAAAACAATGCACATTTTACGCAAAAATAAATCCGCAAATCCTAAAAGAAAGTCACGGAACATGCGATAGTTACATTTTTCTCTTCAAAGATTTGCAGTATCACAATAAAAATGATAGCAATTCTGATCTACATAACTCTGCAAGTACTAAAGTGTAGCGAAATAGTTCTAGAATTTGGTACGTATCCATGTACGCACTTTGTACAGCAATAATCTTTACCTTGTCTACTAAATAATTTGAAACATGTCAGCATTAATTTCTTTAAGGGGTTTTGGTTCAGTCCAGAATGAGTTAGGTAGCGAATAAGGAAGGTACAGGTCAGAGCCTTCTTAAGGTGAAACAAGAAAGCCATTCGACTGCTGAAACAAGAAAACTTAAAATCAGGGGTTCGGCCGCGGGCTTCGAACCCATTGCCTCTCGAAATACGCGACATTATTGCCTGAACCGAGAGGTTGTATGTCGATATAAAGTACAGGTAAACTTCATTATCATTGTGCGATGTTAAACCTAAACTATAATATGTTCGAATTTCGTCTCAGTTGCTTTGTGAGAATATACGTTTTGTGTGTGTGTTCACTGTACGTTTTACAGGTTTGTTTATTGGGCTAATCATGTATTTTATAAAAAGTAAAGTCCGGAAAAAGTAGGGAAAAACTTGTTAATTTTTCATGCTACTTTGGTTAGAAAGAAACATCTTTATTGGAACTGCCTCTGACAAAAAGTTTTGTAGCATTATTTAAGATCCCTCGATCTGAACAAGAGATGCCTAAAGGCCATAAGTGGACGGACCTTTGCTCTCGTGTGCAAGGGCGCTAATGAGATATATTGCTCTTGTTTAGTTTATTTGTCCAGGAATCACAATACATGATATGGGACTTGTGTAACATAATATGAATAGTTACAGTAAAATATGGTATATACATTTGAGGAGACGTAATATAAGAACAACGTCCCTACCGACAAAAACTAACAAAAAAAAATCAGAATACATGATATGGACTTATCAGACAAATATAAATGGTTAAATGAACTATTACATTGATGAGACGTAATATAAAACATAAGTACATAGTTCTTTCTTTTATACATCTAAATATTCCTGTACAGAGTAAAAACAGTTCTCTACCAAATATGCTTTCAGGTCTCTTTTAAATCGTGTCAGACTGTCTCCATTTCTTACATTTGGTGGTAGCATATTGTACAAAGATGCATCCGTATGCATTATACTCTTATGAAAAATGCTTGTTGTGTAATAGTAAAGATGAATACCCCCTATTCTTCCTAGTATTATATTCGTGGAAACTTGTAATGTAAGTCGCCTTTGTTGTACATTTTTAAATTTACTAAACCCAGACATGTCAACTGTCACGCAAAATGTGTGTCACACGCATTCAAGCATCAACTCATGCAAATTCAGGCATTTTGTGAAAAAGTGCAAAATTTAAAGCTCGTGCTGTGAAATGAAGTAAAAACGAGAAATGTTGACTTTCTCAAGTGACAGCATTGCGAGACATACAAGGGAACTCCTTTTGCTGTTCAGCGAGTTTTGACTTCGGACATGTTTGTTGACCTTATTTTAAGCATATAGATATCGAAAATAACACGCATCGATTCGCACTCTGTCATATATTTGTGTCTCGAATAAGTCGAGTCGTGTAATTTGAGTGACTTTTAAGCAGTAAAATCAACCTTGCAGGTGAAACTTTATATTGACTAAATGAGTTATCATATGCATTTCCGTAGGTACTTTTACATGTAGAACACAAATTTCACCATGTTGCGAAAATGTTCGCAAATTGAATGTTTTTTATACAAACTCCAGTTTATGATCGAAAGTGAACAAAATTCCATAGAAAGTAATGCCGTAAAGGAATAATACAACTGTGGGGAAAGAGGACCAGGGGATTATAAATACTTAAAAAATAATGGTTTCTAATACCTTTTGGGGGGCCTAGGGCGCTTTCAAGCGCTAAACCACTGATCCACTACACGGTGTTAAAGAAAGAAGCGAAGCGCTGGACAAGTAAACGTTTTGTGCCGTTCCCGCGGCGCATAAAACTCCACATGGCCCACGAACACAGTGGCGCCCTCGCACATGTCATTCGTCTGTTAATACATTATTTTGTATGTATTTATAATCCCCTGGTCCGGCTAACCCTTTCCTACAGTTGTATTGTTGTTCCTTTACGGCCTTACTTTCTATGGAATTTGATCATAAACTGGAGTTTGTATGAAAAACATTCAATTTGCGAACATTTTCATGGTGAAATTTTGTGTTCTACATGTAAAAGTACCTACGGAAATGCATACCGTCAAACGGGGTGAATTGAGACAGATTTTGGATGTTTGCCCAGGTGTACAAACTTTATATTTCGTTTTCGAAGGGTATATGATATGGCTTTGTGCAAATACTCATTTATGATTGGATATATGATATAAACACGATTTATTCGTCAAAAACACATTGGTTATAAATTAAAACGTATTGTCTCATGTCACCCCGTTAGTTGGGGTGACTTGAGACATAAACGTAATTCGTTATTTAGTCTCAAACGATGTTGCTATTGGGATTAGTTGAGACAGAAATTGGACTTTGAAATATTTGTCTAATATTACAAAGATGGTTTTAAAGTACAAAACTTATATAATTTAAATATAAACATACAGTATGGCATTTGGTACATTAAAGTTATTGAACTTACACACTAGAAAAATAATTTTAAGTAAACGTGAGAAAATCAAACAAACCGGTGCGTCTTAAAACTGTAGATGGCTTCAACGTGCTAACAGAATCTTGCACATGGAAGGAAGATACGTCCTCTGTTGTTGGATTTATGTAAACTCCTTTCACCTTTGCACTTCCTTTCACAAAATTTGCGCTCACTATATCTCCCTCGATGTTAATTTTCTGGCTAGAAATAGCAAGTGACGTCCTTTGTCTGTTCAGAACTGACAAATACAAATTCTCCGGTTTGAAAACAATAGCTGGTATCTTCTATTGAAACAATTGTGTCTGCATTTGTGACTTCTTCCATAATTCCATTGTTGCTGTTAGTTTGCAGTTTGTTCGAGCGGGTTGCATGCTTTAGCTACTGCGCACTTTTGCTTTCGAGTGGGTGGCGCAGGTTAAACTTCAACTGTCTGGATGGCAGGGTGCATCTCTGCGTAAGCGTGAGAGAAGGGATTACAGATGACGTTACATGCTAGAGGAATGAAATCAGCATCAGCCCGTTCGAGCTAGAACTGCACGGGATTGCACGAATAGACACTGTTACGTAAAATTATTAACACAGTTCTGTACTAACTTATACTTCCAGTGCAGAGAGTGCAACAACGAGCAGACTACCCGAACAAACCTGTGGTGTACAGCCTCATCCAAATTAGAAAATTCACCTTCCAACATGTTCTCTTCGTGATCATTACCGATTTCTGAATATTCAACACTCTTTCCCAGGTACAACATCTACGTTGCTTTGTTGTGCTCCCGCCAAATCTAACCAATTTCGGGAAATTACAGTAGAATCAGTCGAATGTGAGGAAGAAGTAGCCCCTTTCTTGACTTCGAGGTACACCGTAAACTGTAAACCAGCCTTGCAATCACGTAAAAACGTTAATATAAACACTAACCCTTCATTTGCTTTATATATGATATATGTTCAACTTATACACCTAGAATTTATTTTCCGACGCAACTAATTATAGATCCTATAGATGAAAGTTTCAACAATTAACTTTTCTTACAGAATTGGACATAACAATCATACACTTTTAGGAGCCACATACAAGTACATGAATTGCAAACTCTTCACTCAGAATACTTGACGCACATACCACAATGTAACTACTAACGATCGCACGCAAAATCTGTATCAGTTATCAAAGTGGGTAACTGTAAATTCTAAACTTGTACAGCTGTCTCAAGTCGCCCCGTTTGACGGTATGATAACTCATTTAGTTAATATAAAGTTTCACCTTCAAGGTTGATTTTACTGCTTAAAAGTCGCTCAAATTACACGACTCGACTTATTTGGGACACAAATATATGACAGAGTGCGAGTCTATACGTGTTATTTTCGTAATCTATATGCTTCAAATAAGGTCAACTAACATGTCCGAAGTCAAAACTTGCTGAACACCAAAAAGAGGTTTCTTGATAGTGATGGGTGTATGATATGTAGAATTGTTGAACTGAGCAGATCGTTAATTAGTTCAATAACTTTAAAAACTGTTTGTTTAGTTTAATTTTTCACCTCCTCTTAAAACTGAAATTAAGTTTTACCGTCGCTGTGTTTGTTTCTATAGTATTTTAGTGATTATTAGCGTTTGTCTTGTAATTCTGTGGCATGTTTTTTGTTTGTCACGCATATTCTTCCTTCCAGCTTAGCAAATCTCCCGCATTGGCAGTCTCGAAGCCTAAACAACAAATGCATAATGTGTGCTATCGCTAAGTACTGAATATTCGTGATGACAAAGCAAAAAATGTCAATAAAACATTATTATTTTTTTACCCTTGGGAAGAAAATTCTAATTTTTTTTTTTTTCGAATGCCGAAAACAATACTGCACATTGTACTTAAGCAGCTAGATATTCACTTTCAGATTTATTTCTTTTCGTTGTACAAGGGTACTTCCAACAGTGACACAAACTGTAATATGTGAATTATCTACATATGTGTCGACAGCATTGTGTTTTCTATAGCTGCTGTTTCGGGTAACATGTAACGTATCGAACATATTTATCACGCCACATTTAGGCCGTAATTGCCAAATTCAACCAAATTTATTAGCAAACTATCTGCACACTTTTTGTTTAAGGGATTTTTCGCACTTCTTTTGTTACAGAAATATTAAAGGACGATAATCGACCGTATAATTCTCACTTTATACATAGTGTACAAGGGTGCTCTATTAGTACCGTACCGTACGGAAATTATTGCCTCAAATCTGAAAACATTTGTATTTGTAGTCAAGCAGTGTCTAGCTTGGAACAATTATGACCCAATCTGATTATTTCACCCATCACTATTGTGTAACCAGGTCGATATTTATGTAATTTAGACTGGTTATTTTTTATTTCGTGAAAATGTAATCTGAATATAACACTATCAGAAATATGCGTGCGCATTTAGTATATAAGTAGGGCCTGTGTTAACATGTAGAACATGTAATTACACGCAAAAACTGGTAGATAATATTGAACAACACATATTTTACAACATGCGTCGTACTTCCTAATCTGTCCAACATAATTAATTTAATTTAATTTCCTTTATTTCAGCAGGCGAGGTTCAGCTAATAACTGTTCTTCCACCTAACCCTTGTCAAATCATACAAATGAAAATACACATACAGTAATTGAAAAAAAAACACAAATACATAATGGAAAAAAGACCGAATTTTAAAAAATGTACATGAACACATGCGCCTTAAAACACAATAAAAAATATATGAAAGTTAAATATACAATGATAATGCGTACATAATAATTGAAAGAAAAAAAAACACACACCCAATACAAAATAGAAGCGTACATAAAAGTTCCTTAGTTACACAACATTATAAAAACATATGAAAGTTAAATGTCACTGGTAGAAGAGCATGGTCTTTGCTGATTAAGCAAATATACACTTAGAAGTGTTTTAAATTCATTTAGCGTTTTTGCACATGTAATTACACTTGGCAAGGAATTCCAGGCTTTCGCAACTGATACAGAAAATGATCGAGTTGTTTGTGTGAGTTTCTATTTTGGAACATCATATGTTGACCTATTACGTGTAACGTACTTATGGATACTAGACCTAGAGATAAGTTTTCCATGGAGATAATCGGGTGTTTTCTTCTGAATGATATTGTGAATTGTGCAACAGAAACAAAAGAACCTCCATCGATACATTGTCAAAATATTGTTCTCCTTTAATACAGGGAGAATATGTTCGAATTTACGAAGGTTGAAAGCAAACCGAATGCAGGAATTTTGGACTTTTTGAATTGATCTGACTTTGTTGATTTGAAGGGAAGGGCCATATACGGCATCACCGTAATCAAACAAGGGCATAATTAGTGTCTGTATTAGATACAATTTTGTTTTTGCCGTGAGCAAGTCATGTGATCTATATAGGCATCTTAAGTTATTTAGTGCACGTGAGCATACGTTAACTACATGAGCATTCCAGTTAAGATTTATATCCATTAATCAATGTTTTAATACTAGGTGAATATCTGATGGTATAGTTACTCAAATTTATGTTTAGTTCCGATGTCTTCAGTTTCTGAAGATGGGTAGCTGACCCTATCACTGTATAGGTACATTTTGATGGATTAATTACCAACCCGTTTTCGCTACACCAATTGTGTATATTTTGCAGATCTTCATTAAGATGATCTATTGTTCGCTTCGTATTTCCTTGTGAGGATTTAATAAATAACTGCGTGTCATCGGCGTAACAGTGAATTTGAGCGTTTTTAACAACTGAAACTAAATCTGAAATATACAACGAAAATAAAGTTGGGCCTAATATTGATCCTTGAGGAACATCTCTTATCAGAGACAAAGGCTCAGAAGTTTTAATGTCAGGAGACTTCAGAAAAACACGTTGTTCTCTACCTTGTAAGTATGATTTAAACCAATCAATACTTATAGTAGAAAAATTATAGTGCTTCATTTTGGCAAGAAGATGATCATGTTCAACTAACTCAAAGGTATTTGTTAGGTCTATAAGAACCAAAACTACTACAAACGAATCATTCAACGCATGTTATATCTCGTCGGTAACTTCTAAAATAACAGTTCTCGTACTATGAGAACCTCGAAATCCCGACTGAACTCAAGGTAAAATATCTTCATTACCAATAAAAGTATTCAGTTGTTTCGAAACAATGTTTTTAGTTACTTTTGACAAGATATTGGTCGTAGTCCATTAAGTGATTTGACAGTAGGTTTTTTTTGGCAGTGTTGCACCTTAGTTTGTTTCCATATATTAGGGAAATAGCCAGTACTGAAAGAGTAATTTATAATATGTGTCAATGGTGACAGTATGAATGGTAATGAGAGTTTTAGCATTTTAGCTGTTATTTCTGTGATATGGGATTTTATTAGCAGACTTGGAAATAGTAAACACTTTTTGGCCATAAGATTATGGTTACTACTTTACGTTTTAAATATGTAAATTGTGCTTTTTCTTAGCTTCTTCTAGTTTTGGGCATTGACCTCCATTAAAAAGATACTGGACCGCGCATACAATAGTAAATCTCTGAAGGCAAATAATCAACTAATTACAGCAGGAAATAGCAGCCCAGTTACGTCATCAAAGAAGCAACTTAAAATTTAAGCAAAAAAAATATATAATTACACCACAACGAAGAAAGACGGTAGAAAGCTTGCATATTGGAAGAAAAGATAAAATGAAATAAAAATATAACTTATTGTCACTTTATACCGAACCGGAAGTTATTTTTTTTCACAAATATATATTTTATTATTTTCGAAATATCAACAAAAATACAAAATAAATCGAAAAACTGGCAACACAGTGATAACAAACGCATGAAAGTTAGGCAGAAAACGAAGTTTCGTCTATTTTGAATCTATTCGGAAGTGAACACGACATTAATCATTTTCAGTTTGGGTGCCATAAATCACAGACGACAGCTCAGAGAACGTAAACCTCTTCATAATAAGACGTATCACATCAAATACGTAGCCAGCGTGCTCAAGTACAACCTCCGACTGAACCGAAAGAGATGAATTACTGTTAACAATTTCACACTTACTTCACAAAAACGGAGAAAATACAAAATAAATCGAAAAACTGGCCACAGCGATAACAAGGGCATAAAAGTGAGGCAAAATACCAAGTTTCGACCATCTTGAATTAAACCGGAAGTGGACAAACAACGTTAATCATTTTCAGTTTAGGTGCTATAAATCTCAAACGACAGCTCAGAGAAAGGAAACCTCTTCATAATAAGATGTATCACATCAAAATACGTAGCCAATGTACTTTGTTCAAGTGCCATCTCAGACTGAACTGGAAGTGTTGAATTACTGTTAACGTTTTTGGACTTTTCACAGAAACGAAAAATACAAAATAAATCTAAAAGATGGCCACACAGCGATAACACGGGCACAAAAGCTAGGCAGGATACGAAGTTTAGTCCATCTTCAATTTAAACGGAAGTGGACAAACTACGCTAATCATTTTCAGTTTGGGGGCCATAAATCTCAAACCACAGCTCGGAGAAAGTAAACATAAGATGTATCACATCAAAGTACGTAGCCAAGGTGCTCAAGTGCCACCTCCGATTGAACTGGAAGTATTGACTTATATTTAAGATTTTCACACTTCGCAGAAACGGAGAAAATATAAATTACCCAGAAAATGTGTTTGCATAATGAGAAGAAGAGTATAGGAGTGAGTCGGAATTAAGTTTCGTTTATTTTGCGTCAAGCAGGATGTAAACGAACTATGTAAATCATCTTCAGTCAGGTAAAATAAGTCTGAAATGACTGCTCAGAGAAAGAAAATCACTTTTAATCAGAAATGTCACATCACCACTGTGTTCAAGACCGTTGGAAATATGTCATTGCAACTGACGCAGATTATTATCGACTTTTCAGTTACTTTTTCTTTATGTTGTCGCGTTTATCATTATAGGGTGAAAATCCTACACAACTTCATTGGTTACCTTGATTTTTGCTTATGTACCTAAGAATAGTACATAGTATTAAGTTCCATGAGTTCTTAGTATAGTGGAATATTTCAATAATATGCAATGACATTTTTTAAACATCATCACCACCGTCCCGAGTTCAAGCATTTGTACAGTATTGGTATTTTAACACATTGAAGAAATGGTTAGCAGTGGGAATCAAACTCATTACGTCTGCCTTGCCGGGGCAGTACTCTTATCAACTGTGGACAGGTCCACCTAATAAATTTCCCTCAGTTTCACTCATAAATTACAGGTTTCCCTGAGTATACTCAGAGTTTTTTGGATTTATCAAATTCCTGATTATTTTAGTTTTCTAGGTTTTCGGGTGTAGTAGGCACCCTGCTTGACTACGAAGAATACACGCATTTTTTCTAAATTCAATCTATAGTCAACATCTTGATCGTACTGTTATTTTGCCTGCAACTCGCTATTGATCAGTGCAAAAAGTGTCATTTTTAAATACCAAACAATATCAGACAACATCGATTGATGTAGAAGAATTATATTAATTAATAACAAATTCCACTTTTTCCGATATTAATGGATATCGGAGAACGATGTTGTTCTATGTAGTATGACAATGTTCGTCAACACGACACGATAGTGATGAAATTATCTTTACCAAATTTATGGATTTAGAAAACGTACTGAGCTCTTGCTAGGTAGTTCATAATGCTCATTACTTGTGCATTGGGTCTTCATTCCTTGCACTGTTTCAAAAACAGAGTATTTCCAGCATAGAGTTAGGAAGAAAATAGAACATACATGACGTCACATGAAGCCAAATTCGGTTCATCGGCAGCCATCTTGTGTGGCCTCATTAGAGTCCCTCTATAGCGAGTACTGTGAGGATTGCCTTTTTCGATAGAGGATGAGTGCACCTCAGAGAGGCAATACTCGGAAAATAGGATCTCTGAATAAGGGGCCAGACAAGATGGCCGAAATGGTTCCTTCCGTCTCTTGGCTTCATTCCCTTCTTCTACAAAACAGCCTAAGGTTCCCTCTATTTATATTCCTAACTCTATGATTTCCAGACTTTTCAATCAACTACGCACTTTGAAGAAATCATTTTTTAAGGTAAAACATTAATTACAAAAGTTAAGGTAATGTTTTTAAGGTAAAACATTAGTTCCTTTCTTCTGGTCAATACGTGTGTTTCTGCCTAGCACCATTTTGCTTGCTGACTGGCAGAACCTTTACAAAACACGTACGAACAACAGGCAGCTTCTTCCGGGCGAGGTTATTTCGTGACAAGGCAATACAAAACTATCACGAGATTACTTAATATCACGATGTTAGCAACTTTCATCCTATTCGAACGTTCCTAATGCATGACACTGTCGGTTATTAACATAAATTTACATAATTACACGTAAATTGCTTTAAATGTAAAGATACAATAAATCTTTTTTAAAAATTACTATTTTCTTACATACCAATGTATTATCCACCCTATAACTTTGAAAATATTAATCCTACGACAAAAATGAAAAGGGCCTTTCTTGTAGGAAATTTTGCTAGAACCCTTAGTTACGGAGATATATGCACAAGAAACTGTAGAAAATCCACCTTTAAACAACCCTTGTTATCGCCCATACAATTCATTTTATCTTTATCTTTAAACAACCCCCGTTAACCCTCTTCCTCCGGGATTTTTAATATGTACTGTAGGTACCAACGAACAGTTAGGCCAAATTTTAAAACTACGGGATTTTTTCCCCTCGATCACCATATTTTAATCTAATTTGACTGGGATAAATAACTTTTCCTAATAAGTAATGGCTGCAACGTGGGAGCAACAGCCAACTGTTCTCAAACCATTTGCACAGTCGCAACAATACCTAGTGACACTTTTGTAACCGTCAATGTTTGGTACGTATTCGAAGAAGCATTTGTACGTTTTGCTTTCCGTATATCTTGACTGCAATGTTGTTTTCAATGTGTTGTCCTTGTCTCTAACATTCTGCATACTAATATTACCACTTTCATAAAACATTTCAGCCAAATAGCATATCGCCTGTTTATATTGGAAGGATCCACAGAACAATCGTTTCAAATCCTTTTCGGTTATTCGGGGAAATTCCTCAGTATCCTGTGAAGAAATAGATGTAAAGGAAGTTTTCTTGTTCGCGATTTCTTCTGTTCAACAAAGGCTGCTATGGTATTTTCGATTTCTGAATTATCCTTAGATTTCATGATTGCTGAGTGATCTTCATCTGGTGTCAAACGTTTGCAGAATTTATTATGTAGAAAACTAGCAATTGTATAATACGGGCCCATACTAGCTATCATTTTATTGTCAAATATTTAATATAATATACGATACTTTTCTCTCAGCACACCATGTGTAGCTTCAACCGCTCAACGAATTCTTGTAGTAAACCTAATTTCATTTGCTTAAGTTGACAGTTCACACACCCACTGAAGCATTCGGTACTGTTTTAATATAGGTATATTCCAGATTCGGTTGCTGCGGCGCATAGCCCTCTCAGTACCCGGAAGTAGTTTCCTTACATTAGTCTACTTAACGCTAATTCTTACGTAAACATGTAATATTGACGAATTATATGTGCTTTTATCTTGAAATGCTAGCAGGTACGGCCTATGTGTTAATGGCAACAAACAAAACTGTAAAGCTGTAAGTCCAAATTCACACAATAACCATGATTCATTGTTTCGTTTTTGTTTAAGAAGACAAGAGTATACATTGATAAATAAATTGATATCAACAGTTTCACTCTGGCCCAAACTGGGGGTGGGGGCGTCAGAGGCTTCCAAATAGGGTCTAAGCTCATTTGGCGCCTTTCGGGTGTGATTTATAATTCATTCAGGTAATAAGTGTGCAAAATATAGAATCCGTTACACCAATAGCCGTTATATTTGAAATGGCCCCCTTATAGGCCTAAGCGATGTATAGTTGGTTTCGGCTAATTTTGATCATGACGCACCTGAGGTAAAATGTTGGAATTTATATGTTATTTTAGGGTTAACGAGATCTCTAAAAACTATTTTTTCATAATTGTGCTTGAAGAGCTTCATAGGTGAAAAGAGGCTCGAAATATTGAATCCAATTTTGTGAGGGGGGAATGCTGGAGGGGAGCTGTTAATTTTTTGAGAAGCCCTCATATATACCTATACATGCATCCAAGTTTGAAAAATCTATCTAACCAATCTTCAGGAAAAAAATTAAAAAACACTTCCGATTTTCCGTCATTACTCAAGAACCAATCAGAGTTGAGGTCTGAAAGTTGAGGGGTTAATATATCTTGGGTGGTACCTACATACCACCCAATTGTCATCCCAAGATTAATCTGGGGCGATTTCACTATACTTATCCATGCCCTTTGGAATGGATTGATCGATTTGAGTACGGTTTCCCGTAACATAAAGATAATGTTATTTCTGTAATCTACAATAAATAGTACTCAAGTCGATCCATCCATTTTTGTAGAGAAATTGTTACGACTTGGTACAGCTCTTAGCGCTAACTTTGTATTTCATGTAATTTTAACATTGTATTATTACTAATAACGACTATGCAATATTGTTATTTTTTCTTTTATTGTATTTTAATGTTACTTTTATTTTGACACGGTTTAGGTGACAGAACAGTCATAGGCAGAACCTCGCTCGCTAAAAATAGTTACATACTGTAACGTGCGGTAGTTATTTAAGTATAACAACAGAGAAACATTATAGATGAGTACTTCATTCATAAATAGGTACGCTTTTCTTTTTGGCTTGGAAGAAGTTTTTTCTCGGCGCTAGATGTCTCTGAACTCAATAGCTTATTTTCTTAAAGATTCTGTTAAACTGAAGTTCTGTGACTGGTTATTTCCTCTTAACTTAAATATGGCACTATAAACCATTCATAAGCGTGAATTTTTCAGGATGTTAAAGAAATCTATTTGAGCTCAGAGACATCTAGTGGCAAGATAAGAAACTTCTTCGAAGCCAGAAAAAATGTGTAGCTAGTTATGAATACAGACTACTTCTTTAATGGTCCTCTCTGGTATAACTGTCTTGGTAAATGTTTTCTTCTTACCTCAGTATTATCAGATAAATCTGTACTTTGAAGTTCCTAATTTCTTGCGAAAGCAGTGTTGATTTTCATTGTACACAATTAGTTACGATTTGTATTTCTATTTCTGCATATTTTGTACAACTTTTGAAGGAAGTCAAAAGTTCTTAGCAAATTTCAAAGAATACATAATCACCTGAAAAGAGCTCGCTTACCAGAAGCACAGTATCAAGATTTTATCTTGCGTGCAAAGCTATATACACCATAGAAGTTCAGGTAATATCAATAATTTATTTGTCATTTCTAATTAATACATTATAACGTGGAATTGTTGTATATATGATATAGCGGGTAAATGTGTGGTTTTCTTCGTGAATATTTAATGCGAATGAAAACAGGAGATGCTTTCTACTAATGTTGTCTTATTAATTGAGCAGAAATTATCTCTGCAGCATCTCACATTCCAGGGACCCTAAGGTCCCTTATGTCCTAGTAGGAGACTGAAAAATTACATATATTAATACATAAGTTAGTTTGAAATTCTTCACATTTCACACTAAAATATTCACGTCAATAGAAATAATGGACTTCTGACAAAACTATTACGTCCCTTGAAATATTCCGCTTCGTTGTATTTTTAATGCATGCGTAATACAACGAAGGAGGATAGTGCCTACCTGTTGTATATAGATGTTTGTTTTCAACGCTGATAGCGGCTTTTCCTTTAAAAGGATAGAGGTTAACATTAAAGCTCATGCCTCCGTCTCTAAGGAGCAGATTTAAATATTGTATCCATAGGTTGCAAAATTTCCTACGCGTATTAAGTAACACAGAGCTTATTCATAATACTGTGAAATCTCCACGAAGTATACAACCAAACTCGAATAGCGCCAACCTCGACAGAAATTGTTATACACATGTTAATAATCGTACGTGAAGCGCCCTGGCATTTCTGTTACTGCCATGCAATTGGTGACACTACCTCCTCCTGTCTGTAGGCAAGCAAATAGATCCTCCATATATGTTAGTATATTTGGTAGACCATTCCCTTAAAGTTTTCCCTACGACAAGAGGGCACCGGATTACTATCTGGTAATCTCAATATCACCAGTGGTCATAATTTCATCCTCTAAGTCCAATTTATCCGTTTGGAAACAATACATTTAATTATAACTAAAGCCAATCGGTTAAAATGTCTTGGTAATTTCAGATATAATGACGTATCATAATCCTCAATTACCCATCTACACTTTAGTTCTAGAATTATTAAATTAGTACCCTGCTGAATAATATTCCACGCCTAGACTTCATTATCATGAAAACGGCGCTTCTATCCTAGTTACATAACTGCATCAATTTATTTTTCTCATTACAAATAATACATGGAAAATCTTATGTGATTTTTCTTTCCTTTACAGCATCTTGATCTCCCATTTTTTTAACATTCTTTAGTCGAGATTTGATTAAACGTCATGGTAAAATTCACAATACCTTGTTTTGAAAATCATGTCTATCAGAGATGACAAAGAGTTTAAAAAACTTTGTGGGAATCAAGTTTAAAATTAAGGTGAAAGAAGAGAAGTAACTTTTAATATGGTATGTTATCAATTTTATTTTTATTTGCGATTTTTATTTACTAATCGCTTTCCAATTGCAATAGTAGTAGTTGTATATAGAGTAGTGTAAATATTACTTACATTATAATTACAATTTACGTGTAGTTCAGCCTTTATTTGTAATTCGTTCTCGACTTTTATCTTCCCACGTTTTCAGAGAGAAGGGCCATTTAAAATTACTACAGGTAAAATTTGAACACCTTGCAATAATTAGTTTTCCATATTCAAACAAGGTTACATTACTCAGAGTTCAGCAGGTTCAATATATTATCACCGAACCTTCTAGTAGCTGTGTTCTCTGAAGATATCCACTTTTACTGCTTTTGAATAGAAAAAACCAATTTTTCGTGTAGAGTTAATCTTGTATTAAGCTGTTTTACTTCTAAACGTAGTACTGACTGATTTCCATACAGACTTATTTCCTTGACTTTCAGTTTCATTTATATTGTAACCTTTGGCCGTAAACCTATTGAATGTTTTCTGCCAAGAAGCTATGAATGTGATGATACAAGTAACTTTAAATGTAGTTTTTTTTAAGTGTTCCAAACTATGTGAAAAAAGTCTTTATTCTCCAGCTGATAGTAATGGTTCCAAGGGTAAGGTAAAGGAGACCTCGTGTGTCTCTACATTGTATCGGGGAGATTTAGAAAAAGATCGATTACGCAGTCTGGTACTTCCATGTACCGTCTTGCAAGCAAAATACTGTGTATGGCCCAGGTATTCAATATGTAGTATCTCCGTGCTTGTTATAGTCTAATAAAGTAAATTGTGAGAATTCAACATAATTTTCTATGTTGTGGACATGTGAAGAGTCTTATTTACAAAATTTCATAAAGAAATATCCAACAGTTGGTTATACTTGGTTTTTTATCCTTTTCCACACTCGAGCTAAGCATTAGGAAGCTTACGTTCATCCGAGCAAGCGAAACCAAAACATGCTTGCACATAGTCGCTGGCGACACAAACATACCTCTATACAAAACTAGCATTAAGCATTGCAAACTAACAAGTTACCAAAAAGGGACATTTTCAATACAGCTTTTACAATTAAATAAGCTACAAAATTCTGTAGTTGAAATTGGTCGAAAATGTTATTGCTTTCGAAGTTATCAAGAAATTTTTACATTAAAAATATTAAATATTTCACTCGTAAACTACTCAGGGACAATATTATTGATATCATATGATTATGGTATTTCCGTTCATAATCCTTCTTAACATTCAGTAAATTATTTTTTCATAATGCAAAATTCTCTCTGGATTATATCGACTTCAGGCCTTCAGGAAATAACGAGGTATAAATGCAGAGCATTTGTAAATTTTGATGTGCGTGTCTGGTGTATCTTTGTTTTGTGTTTATTTTCCAGTTGATCATTCAATACTAAATCAATTTTAATATATTTTTAAGTTACAAATGTCCCTATCATGAAAAGAACTAAAACCTTGGATTTCTTCCTTAAGAAGAAAATAAAGACAAACCGTAGTGAATCAAAGTGTAAGTATAAGTAAGTGACTCGACGGACCGCGGTGTGAACTTACTTCAGAGTGCCGATAGTTTAAATGAAGAAAGTGCTGTGCAAGTCAGTGTCAGCGCGTGCGCCCATGATGAGGTAGGTGATAATGCCGGTAATTGCTCTGTCGAAAAGAACAGTGTGCAGTCGTTTCCGGACGTATGGACCGAGGAGCAATGATTCGAAAATAAAATAAAATATGAATGGCTTGATAGTACAAATGGTTTGTTTTGTTGCAATGTCTGTTCAAGTGTGAAAACATTTAATTCATATAAATCTGAAGGTTTATACCTAAGTCCAGAGTGGTGTAATTACAGTATTACATCATCGGTGATACTCGAGAATAACATCTCAAAACGCTTAAGTAAAAAAATTCTTTGCATGGAATATCACAAGCACATCTCAAAGCTAAAGAAATTTTAATTAAGAGTAAATGTGAAAACTGAAAGAAATGCGTGGATGATCAGTTGCAGCATAATGTAGATACTACAATTAGACTATTTAACACCGCTTATTATCTTGCAATCGAAAATAGGCCTTATTCCGATTACAATAATTTATTAGAGCTGGAAAAGAAAAATGCTTTAGGCATGGGAATTTGTCTTCAGTCACGCACAAGTGCAACAAATATAACATTGCCAAAGGTTTTAAGCTTAAATTAATTCAAACATTAGTCAATAGTAACAAAAAATGTCCATAATGATTGACGAGTCTACATCAATTAGCAATCAGTCCTTCTTAATCGTGTATTTAAGAACAGTTATTAATTCACAAGACACTACAATTTTCTTAGATGTTGTGGAACTAACCGACCAGAAATCTCTAGCAATAACTAACGCACTCTTAGAATGTCTGTCAAAATAGGGATTGGATGAAAGTTACTTACGTAAGAATTTGTTGTGTTTTGCATCGGATGGAGGTCAGGTCTCGCCAAACAGTTAGTTGATAAACTCGGTAACATAATTATTTGGCACTGTTTAAGTCATAGGATTGAGTTAGTTGTTAATAATGCTTTACATGATCAAAATTCTTGTCACCATTTTGAAACTTTTATAGAACAAATATATTCTTTATATAATCAATCGCCAAATAATTGCAGTGAACTTAATAATATTGCTCAGAATTCGGGTTACAAATAAATAAAATTGGGGAAAAAAAGATGTAAGATAGGTAGCTAGTAGTTCAAGAACTGTGTCTTCTGTATGGAAATGTTATCCAGCCTTAGTACATTTTGTAGAAGTGCAATTGATAGAAGCAGAACTAGAACTGAACAATGTAAATATATCGGTTTACTTAATAGATTGGAAGCAATTGAATTTCTAGAGAATTTAGCTTTGTTTTGCGATGTGCTCATTGAACTGGCAAGTCTTTCATTGCAACTGCAATACAGAAAATGTTATATAGAACGGGCAGACAAACTTATTCATAGCACCATATTTGTCATAGATTCTATGAAAAACAGTGATCAAGTAGGAGACCACACCAAAGTGGCACAGCAAGCTGTAACAGATCGGGTCTTTCAAGGGATTGTCTTAAAAAATAACAAAACATTACAAAAGGTCAACAAGTTGCAATTTCTTACTAGCATTACTGATAATTTGAAACAAAGATGTTTCACCACACACTGTTCAAAAGCGAAACGTTCGTTTTTTTATAAAAACAATCGAGATTTATACACCCAACTGTTGGCAGACATGGAGATTTTCAATCCTGATTCGTGGCAAAGTGACTTGAATATTTTGTACGGAAAGGACTCGCTGTCAAGACTTATACAACGAGTAAGGTTGGACAATCAGAAACAAATAATAAGTAGTTTCCAATATTATTTAGAGACTGGTGGAAAGAAATATCCAGCAGAACTGAAACCATTGGTAAACTGTATCACTTCCCTTCCCTGTAGTTCTTCTGAATGTGAGCGTGGATTTACTTCTATGAACAACATTTTAACTGAAACAAGGAATAGAATTACGGTTCGACATCTTTCTTCCTTGTTCATCAAACTAAATGAACCTCCTTTACATAAATGGAATGCAGTATAATATGTAAATTCTTGACTTCGCGAGCACCACTCAGCCACCACAACGAAAGGGAAACATTATCCAACAAAATGAGTCCAACATAGATTAACTGTGGGTGCTGTTTTAATTCGGTAAGTGTTTTCATTTATTAATTTTACTTTCCTCTTATTTGAAACACTGTGTATAACTATATTTTGTGTATATTTTATGCCGAAATATGGGTAATTCCATTTCAATATTATTTATGAAGCAGTGTTCGATTTGAAGCGGGGGATGGGATTTACCCCCCTTCCCCTATTCAAAAATTTTTCCTGGCTGTTTTCCAAAATATCTTCCAAGCGTGGGATATGAACGCATATAAAATATGGTTTTCTACGTTCTGAGAAAAATTTCTTCCTCTCTGGAAATTGTAAAAATCCGACACTCCCATGAAGTAATAAAAGTTAATTATAATTCATAATTACAAATTAATTTTGTTTTGAAATTGCAATTAGAGTTTCTGTTCGTCCCGGAAAATCCGAGACTACAGGAATCGACATTTGCGTCCAGGTATGCCGAAAATAATTCTCGGGGCGCATAAAAATCCCTGTTTTCAGCGAAGAAGGAAGGAAAGATTAGTTTTCTTTCCTCTCACACGATTATATTCTCTTCAATTTATGAGTACGGTAGCTCAAAAACTTTAAAATATAGAACTCTGAATACATATAACGTGGGTTTAATCAAGTTCACTATTGAACTACCTTCACAATTGAACGAATCAACCATTTCATTGGGACAGGGAAAAAGTTGTTTGTTTGTTGTTGCTATTACTCCTTGTTTCCATCTCCCTCTTCAGTTACTTGAACCACTGACTGAATTTCCTAGAATTTTCTACTGGCCATAACACTGCCAAGAAGAGTGCGTCGTTTAATAAAACTGGATACGCAACAATGGGAGATTAAAAATTTCGATAAAATATAAATCTATGAGGTGCAGATGTGTTTTTTGTATTATTATTTTTTTTGTTGGTTTTTTTTCTTTTCGTTCTCACCTTTTACGAAACAATGGTCACGCATTTCCTTTGCTCCTTGGACCGGCAAATATTTTTGTAATTTTAGAAATCAATACAGGAGTACTCACCACTGTGCTTTTTCGCATTTGAAAGATCGTAAGTAAGTAGGATCCCAGAATTCACTTTTGTAATATATCAACCCTCAATTAAATACAAACTCGGTTTTGCACATTCTCTCCCCACCCTTACCTGTTTTTTATTATTATTTCTTTATTCTTAACAGGCTACATAATATTACCCCATCTCAAAAGCTGTAATGTGCCCGGCAGGCCTGATTTTAGACGTTGGTTTCGGGGGTCCAGCTCCTTGGGGGGTGAGGTCTTTCTGGGTGTGAAATTTGCGTAAAATATATATAATTTTGCCTAAATTATACTAACTTTACAAAAAAATCATAATTCCGGAGAAGGGTCTGGGCCCCCGGACTCCTCCTAAATACGATCGCCGCCAGGCCACTTAATTTTTTTAGAAACGCGCCACTGGCTCAAACCAGAAGACTACTAGAACCAGATTGGTTTTCTTATTGCATCTTCACTTGAACATAATAGCATCATTGATTGTATTCGCTCGCGCGAACCTTACGTTATTCAAATTAGAAACTTCTTAGGACCGCATAATACATCTTTCATTGAACGAAGAATAGTTCCTACAAAATAAATGTCAGGGTTTAATTACCAAAATTAACACAGTCTAAAACTTCATCAACATATTCTCCAAACTATTAATTCATTTACGGTGTCCTACCATGCACAAAAATCATGCAATCTTCACTAAGCATACCTTCAGCCTGTCATGCACTTAACTTCTGGAAAAAATCAAAAGAAGTACACATTAAAACTCTTAATCTAAAACAATTTCCAATCATTAATATTTTCAGCCACAAGCCTCCATCCACGCCTCACTCTCGTAGACCAAAACTGAAACTATAAAGTCAATAACATAATTATTGTCAACACTTAGTTCTCTAAATATTAAACGAATTCAGACAAACTTAACTTGTCGATTAATAATATTCAATGATCACATATTTGCTCGTTCTTTATTCATAATTACTTCTGGCTAACCTTTATATCTAAACCATTTTTTGAATCACATCATTATTTTCCTTGGATGTAGCCAGGGACACGATTTTGCGGTAAATAAAAATAAGTGATTTAGGTGTAAAAATGACGTATTATCGGGAGAAAGGCTGTGAAAAAATATATGCGATTTGAAGTTACCTGGAGAGTCTTTATAAAAATATTCATGGAATAAAATTAAACAGCATACCTGCTAGGTACCTTGTATTCTTTTAGTAACCATTTCTTGACAACATACGTCAGATATATCTTACATGTTACTGCTGCAAATAATATGTCAGCATTGTTTCGATATTTTCTGGTGTTTGTCCTCTTGTCTGGCAGTATGTCGTTGTATGCAGAGAAAGTTCTCTGCTTCCACATTTGAATTAGAAATGCCATGCGAACACTTCGCAGCAATTTCTCGATGTTCGCGTAACTTTCCCCTTAGCACTTCTTATACACTAACGACTTCATATGAAGACAGAGTTTTCACCTCCTTTTGCAATGAACAGAAGAATTCTGCTCTACTTGGTACTGAAAGTGGTGAACTCAACTTTGACAGATCTGAGCTGAGGGAAGTTCATAGAAATAAAGATAAGTGTGTGTCAGGGATTATATGGGCTGGACCCTTGTTTAGCATGTCAGCAAATTTATTGCTGTATGCCGCTGCAAAGTTTTTAACCGCTTCTCTGTGCCTTTCTGTGGACAAACCTTCCAACTTCTGCCTTGCTTCCGGTTTAAAAACAAGTTGCTCCACAAGTTTATATTCTGAAATCACAAGCTGTATTTCGTATTCCACTCAAGTTGCACTTTATTGAACACAAAATCGTTAAAAGATCGTATCTTGCGACCAGTTTCGCATGCACTTCCGAAATTCGTTAATTAGACTTAATTTCGATTTAATCGCGACTGTAAAATTTGCTTTTAGATGAAAATAAACAACTCTTAAGTCTGTGCGACTTGTTTCTACACAAAACTGACACATTTCGCGTTTTTGCGATCCACCATAAAATCTTGTATCTAAACATGGCATTTGCTCTCAGTGACATACGATCTCTTAACACATGCAATCATTTTCCCGCAGTGGTTCAGAGTCCAATTTATCTAAAGCTGTAGTTTCCGCTCTTAGAACACATTTAGGGAGTAAATGATAGTATAATCTTAACACATAGGGCATCTTGGCTCCTTATTAAAATAGTGTTGCTAGTTAAGAATTTCTCAATTATGTAGGGACCATACCATTTCTCAAATACCCTCCTAATGACTGTCCTTAATTGATATCCCCCGGGTGTCCTACATCGTATGGTCTCTACCAAAGTAACATTATTTTTTTTAATTCCAGTAGATACAGGCTTCACCATTACATACACGGTCTGCTCCCATCCTGTTCTGTTTTAGGATAATCAAAATCATCTTGTTCTTCACTTAATAAACCTTCTAAATTATAACTCCGCAGAAGAACATCCAAGGCAACGATGATCTGAAATCTGTAACGAGTACTAGATCTCTGATTCTTTTCCTATTTTCGTTCAGATTCAAAAAATGATCTCAAGGTTGCCTCAAGATTCTATATAATTTTCTCCTACAAATCCTTTGATTGATACGGCGCTATTCGTATATCATGAATCCCTAAGTTAAACGAAAAGTTCTTAAAGTTTTCACAACTTTTAAATGTTAATGTGCTATCATTATTCCTCGCTTTAAACTCTGGAAAATACTACAACCGAATAGCTCATATAGCTTGTTCAAGAAATTTCTCGACCTCAGTACTCTAAACCCTCTCAAACATTACAAAAGAGTTATGTCAGTATAAATATCGTAGGTACCTCGCTCGAAAGATTGCCCAGATCAACTATCGAACAAGTATTAGTTCTGATCCTGACTTCCGAGCCAAGTCTGCGCATAATATTGTTATTCTCTTTAATGAATTGGCATGTCTCGTTAATATTTGCATGTTTTACTTTAACCACCAAACCGCAATATATAACGTTTAATTTACCTAGCCCTTCTAAAAATTCCCGAATGATCTCCAGACAATATGTAATCATGATAGTATTAGGGAATCAGTAACTTCAAATCTTCACGGAAAGCCCATTTATACGGCGAGTCGTATCTTTTCAATGCACAACCAGCATTAATTGAAATAACATCATATCTCCGTGTTTGATCCGATCCATTATTCCTTTCCGTTTCTCATCCTTCTGGCGTGTTGACAACTATTCATCTAAGAACGGAAGTTTCGAAACGTCAGTTCCCATATTCTTAACTTTATACGATCCGGCTCTGCTCTACGTTACCTCGATTTCACAGATACCGCACATACTCGAGAACATCAGACACCAAATTTGATCTGTCTTGTGGTGGATCTTGAATGTAAGCTGCGACAATTTTTAAATGCGCGAATCATACTCAGAAGCTACTTTATGAGGAACCAGCGTAATAATCTATTGTCTGTAAACATGTCGAATTCTTAGGACAGAAACAGCTTGTGTCGGGTAATAATGTTCCCCAGACTGATCAACTAATTTCTGAAATTATCCTAGCCCTATCCGCTTCCAACAAGTTCATACGGTAAAATGTTGTGGGCCTCAGTTCTGTATTATCGTCCAACTGTGGGATGCACCCGTTAACCCCTTGCCACTGCTATCTACATACACCAGAAACCGTCGTTTCATTTCTCGGGTTTTCAGCATTATGTGCTCCTTGAATATTCTTCTCAAATGCAGGGTATTCCTGTCGCCGAATTTAAAACTGCCTTCGACTCTTAAAATTTCCTTATAAAAAGTCCGGCAGAGATACCTGGCGGTTTTTTAAATCATACTACACGATTATAATTTGATACGAAACAATTTTTTTTTTACTTACAGGGATTATTAACATTTATGGATTATATTGGAAAAATTGCATGAAGAAATTTTAGGTTCTAATAATTACGTCATCAAAATGTCAATAAACTTCCGCTCAGCACGTTGGATATTATTTCCCCCGTATTGTGTTCTTCAGTACTTGTGTAGTGCTAGGTTTCTTCATGAAAATTTTCCGTTTGAGAATTTCACTGACAGGTTTCGAGAGTGCGTTTGCAAGAGTCGAAGAGTTTGATGGAATAAGCGCGTTGGCCAGAAGCGTTTTGAGAAAACTTTTTTTCAGACTCTGCTTAATTCACCCATATTTCTCTATTAAGGCACACAGTTCTTTTCGAGGAAGACAAACAGTTTTAGCATCTACTAAGTGAAAACGTGCTTTGACGATACTCTGATTTTCCTGTTGTCACACCTGATTCAAACTGCGACTTCTAGAGTTTAGATATTGAGTTTAAACTTTGACACAGTGTTATTTAAGCATGGTGGGCATCATTTATGCATTTGATAGGAAGGGGACGTAGCTTCTCTGAGGCCCTTATTCCATCAAATTCTGAGGTCATTTGGACATAGTAGTAATTTCGATGACGTCATTTTTGTAACAGACTTATTCCGTCCAATTTTTCCATTATAATTCATAAATACCAATTAATTACCTGTAAGTATAAATGGACCATCTTGTTTGGTATAGTGGTAGTGTTACCAACTCTTTCTGAGAATTCAGTTGTTCAAAATGTTCCCATTCCGTTATAAGTATGTGCACCAAACTTGGCCTAAACATTATTCGATACAATGGAAACACACTTTGGATGTCCCCAAGCACACCAGTTTTCAGTGTGGCCAGACTTGCTGTAAAATTCAGTTTTCAAATTGATTCCATTGTTAGACATAGCAGCACCATGTTATACGATACAATAGAAACACCGTGGGTATCCCTGTTTCCAAGCACCCAGTTGTGTTTCCAACTTTTTATACAATTTATATTTTCAAATTGCATTCATAACGTTAGACTTATCAACACCAAATTTGGCATAAACATTATTCAAAGAATAGAAAAATGCTGTGGGTGACCACGTCCAAAATCACCCCAATTGTTAATGTTGCCAATCTATTTTATAAAATGAATGTGTAAGATGCTATCAAGGGACATGGGCCTTCGCGATTGTTTGTTGAATCACAGCCGTAACTTGTTGGACTTGATTTATTGAATAACTTCGAACCTGAGATATTTTGTTTCCTCAAATATGTACTAAATATGTATTGTTTTATGTTTCAGTCTTCTACCTCGACTGAAATAAATGGAGAGAATAAAAACGTAAAAATTGAGGCGAAGTTAAGCCTCGAAGAAATTGAATCTGCAATATCAATAGTCAAACAATTACAAAGTTTTTTAGTTGAGAGAGGTGACCGTGAAGAAGAATGTTCAGATGATGATATAGAAATTGTTTATGAGAAAAAAACTAAAAATCCGTTAACTTATGTTGAAGAGTCTTTCGGAGGTCATAATTCGTTTCTTCAGGTGAGTTATTTCTTATATCATAGTTTTGTGTTCTGTTCTATGTTATTTTCATTTTTCTATAACCAAATGCATAGGCTAACAAAAAATCGAATCTGGTATGAAGGCTTAATTAGTATTGTAGAAATGTTAGGTCTATTCGTGGTGCAACCTAAAATGCGTAATCTTGCCGAATATGTTCGAAGTGACCTCATCCTTCATCAATAAATTTCTGAGCTCTGTTGAGCGTTCTGAAATGCTGCATGAAACATATGTGGCATCTCTATTTGAAGCAGGGATATTAGATAGTGAAACGTTTCTGTTTGTTTTCCGCATATGGCGTTTTACATTTTAATGTACTACGTAGTTAATGAAGAACGCAACACATATACATGGAGGCTAGAAGTTCACATAATTTATTTCTCGAAGAAAACTTCGCGAATTCAGTTCATGGTGTTTCGACCACTGTGTATCCACCCTGAGGCTGAAGATGAATGACATCGGCAAGGCTCAGACATTTACAAAGGACGACATCTTGAATGTGCCTTTACTGGGAGGTCGTTGAACTGACAAGTCTACTCCGCAAAGTCATGTCAAGAAATAGTAACAGATGGTTCATGGATTTTCCTGGGGTAAAATATTCCGGTGTTAAACTAGTCTCATTCGGATCTCCGGGCGGGAACTGCTTTAGGGGGCTCCAAGAACAGGATTAAGAAAGACTTTAGAATAAGAACGTGGAACGTACGAACGTTATGCAAAAGGGCGCTATTCAGGTGGGGGTACACGAGACCAAGAAGTACGAGCTGGATATATTAGCGATACAAGAAGTCCGGTGGGAGGGTCAAGATAGCATCCAACAGGGCAAGTACACTTTCTACTACGGGGAACACAGTCTCACGATTTCGGAACAGGATTCCTCATTAAGAACAGTATTCTTCCTGGTGGTTTAGAATATAGAGTTCATAAACGAAGAGACTATTGTACGTTACGGTACGTACTCTATGGGGCAACATCGTGGTAATAAATGTCTATGCTCCGACCGAGGTGGCTAATGATAACGACAAAGATATATTTTACGTGAAGCTAGAAAGATTGTCTGACCGATTACTGAAGTATAATGTTAAAATTGTGTTAGGTGATTTCAAAGCTAAGGTAGGAAGGAAGAAAAATTATAGACCTACTATAGGCCAATACACTCTTCACGAAAAGACCAACAACAATGGAGAAAGACATAACTTTCGCGATATCGAAAAACCTACTAGCAAAGAGCACGTACTTTGACACAAAGATATACACAAATACACATGGATATCTCCGGATAGCAAAATTTTCAACCAGATCGATCGCGTATTAGTACATAGACGAAGACACAGCAACATAATGGCCGTTAGGTCTTACAGAGGAGCTGAAGGCGACACCGACGTCAGTTAGTGATCACAAACATGAGGGGAGAAGTTATGCATAGCGAACAGAGAAAGCAAAGGATCAAAACAACTGAAATTCGAAGTTAAATTATTAGAAAATCCGAGCGTATGTTCAGATTACCAACTAGAAATCGCAAATAGGTTTGAAATCTTAGCCGACTGTGGTAGTAATAAAAATGACATTAATAATGAAAAGACGTGTGAGGCAATTCGTGATACATATAGTGAAGGGCGCAGCGAAGGAACGTTTAAGTGAGAAAAACAGCAGAAAATCAAGTCTTGGTTTGATAAAGAGTGCCTTGAGCTTTATGAGGAACGGAGACAAGCAGGGCAACGATGGAGCAAATACCAACCACTACAATAAGGCGGGACGCAACGCCACACCCGGGTTCAGAAACAAAAAGCGAGAATATCTGAAGCAGAAGATTCAGGAGATAGAGAAAACGGAAAGACATATAACATACAAAATCTATACAAAGGGGTAACTTGGTAAGGAAAGGTTACCAGCCTAGATTAGGGATGATTAGAAATGAACACGGAGATCTTCAAGCGGATACGACTACAATTATTGATGTGTGGAAAAATTATTTCGACAAACTTTTTAATGTACACAACGGGAAAAAATCAGAGGAATTTAAAATCTATATAGGGTAACCGTGGATATACGCGAACCTAGCGAGATCCATGTCGGTAAAAGATAAAATAATTTAAATCATCAGGAATAGGCAATATTCCAGCCGAATTAATTAAAACGAGAGCAACGGCTCTAATCAAGGAACTATAAATTGATAAGTGTTATGGAGAAAGGAGGAGCTTCCAAAGGAAAGGAAAGAGTCAATAATAGTTCCGGTTTCTAAAAAGGCGATAAATCGGACTGTAATAATTGCCCCAGAATCTCATTACTCGCAACCTGTTACAAAGTACTGATTAATATCCTGCTAACTCGCCTAAGCGTATACGTAGGTGAAATAATTGGAGATCACCAATGTGTAATTAAAAGAAATAGATCCACGTTGGACCAGATTTTCGTCTTGAGACAAATCTTGGAGAAGAAATGGGAATACAATTGGAATGTTCAGCAGTTATTTATTGACTTTAACAAAAGATTAAAAGCGAAAAGTTATACAATATCCTGGTACAAATTGGAATTATGGAAAACCGGGTAGGCAATATGTCAGATACTTCCGAGATTCGCAACGGATTGAAACAAGATGATACCTTGTCACCCTTACTGTTTAACTTTTCGTTAGAATATCCGATTCAGAAAATAAAAGAGGACAAAAAGGGACTAACATTGAATGGTTTGAATCAACTATTCTTATACGCGGATGATGTAGATTTAATAGAGAACGATATAGATAGACTACAAAGTAACACCGAAGTCTTAGTAGAACTGTGCGGTGAGATAGGCCTACATGTGATTATAGAGAAAACTAAATACATAATAACAAGCCGAAACACCGGAAATGAAGGAAATAGATACATAACAATTAAGAATGAGAACGTAGAGAAAGTAAACAAATTTAAATACTTAGGAGCGTATGGAATAAAAACGAGGTCACAAGAAATAAAAAATCGCTTAGCATCGTACAAGGCATGTTTCTATTCAGTACAGAAACTCCTGACCTCGCGATTAATATAAAGAAAGTTGAAATTGAAAATATAGAGAACGGTTATTCTGCTGGTAATACTTTACGACCCTAGCAGATGAATATAAATTGCGAGTGTTTGGAAAAAGACAAACGGGATGGGATGACTGGAGAATGGAGTAGACTGCATAATGAAGAACTTCACGGACTTTGCGACTTCCTCGATGTTATGAAAATAATGAAATCGCGACGACGCGACTTAGGTGCGCAGGCCATGTAGCTCGGATGGAGGAGAAACAAAAATTATATTATTTCGTGGTTGGTAAACCGGAGGCAAAGAAACCATTAGGAAGATCGAGATGACGTTTGGAGGATAATATTTGAAGGGATCTTCGAGAAGTTTTTTGTGATGAAAACTGGCTTGATCTTGCTCATCATAGAATCTTATGGGGAACGTTTGTTACTGCGGCTATGAACTTGCAAGTTCCGTAAGCTATGGAGTAAGTAAGTGTATTGTTTCTTCTTTCTGTTGGAAATAACCATAGGTGAAGTTATCAGTTAATCAAGACATGCATTTAAAATTTGGTGCATTGATTGTTTTGTATGGAAATCGCTTACGCACTGACACTGCAAGGTGTATATACCATATTTCTGACCATGTAATGATGTTTCCTGGAACAGATACGAATATCCTTTTACCAAATGACGACTGTTCGGGAATTGGTGTAGGTAGTGATATGTTTATATGCAACAAACCAGAAACAGCTTCGTTGAGAGGCCATTGGGAGAACTGAATTCGGATTACTTTATCCGTGGGCCTCGATTGTGTCATCAAAAGAATTTTGTATTGATTTCGGTTTAACAGCCTTGTTAATCGGACTATTCGAGTTCGTTACACCTCGACGTTCTTAGAATTACAATCATCCGATCTCTTACTGTTGCAATGATTGCTGAAGTGAGCACAACTTATTCCACGCTTCAAAACATAGCCCACTTCAGTCCTAGAACTTGTACTCCATTATTATGCATTAAACTTCAATATAAACAGTTCATGACACTTCCCAAATGAATATTTCAGATAAGCTTTCAGCAAAGAAATTTTCCGATGAACACAAAACCTAACCTTCACTGCCAATAAAATGAGTATCGAATTCACTGTCCTCAAAACAGTGGAAAAACTTATTTGGACTCACTCGTGAACTGTGTGAATACCCGGAACGTGTCTGCAGACTGATATACGACATTTCAGGTTATATTACGAATGCTTGTTAGCATTTCTACATGCTTCATTCACCGCTTACGCATTTCTTTACGTTCTTGTGTTTTCTTGGTCATTCCCAGTAGTAGATCATTAAAAGAAATTACCAAGTATATTATATTCAGTTGTCGTTTGTGTAAGATAAAATGAATTTTATGGGCGGTAACAGCACTATGGCTTACGCCCTTCCCGGTCGTTTGTGTACAAAAGTGTTTTTCTCACACTTTTTCTTTTTCAATTTCAGCATTCAACTTCGAGTAAAAAACGTTCTGAGGATGCCATACTTAAAACTGAAGAGGACTTAAGCCTTTGTCAATTCCGACCTTCAACTTGGAGTGAAAAATATCCTGTCAATGTTAATGTTACAACTACAAAGGAGTTACACTTTCGTCGATTTGAGCCTTCAACTTCTAGTAAAATACTTTCTGATGACATCATAATTAAAAAAGAAGATAACTTAAGGCTTTGCGAATTTCATCCTTCAACTTCAAGTGAAAAACATTCTAAGAGTGTCATAGTTAAAACTGAAGAGAATTCTAGTCTTTGTCAATTTCAGCCTTCGAGTTCGAGTAAAAAACTTTCTGAAGACGTCATAATTAAAACTGAAGAGAACTTAAGGTTTTGTGAATTTCAACCTTCAACTTCGAGTGATAAACATTCTAAGGATCTTATTGTTAAAACTGAAGAGAACTTAAGACTTCGTCAATTTCGGCCTTCAACTTCGAGTAAAAGACTTTCTGAGGACGTCTTAGTTAAAACTGAACGGGACTTAACCTTTTGTCAATTTCAACCTTCACCTTCGACTGAAAATCATTCTAAGGATGTTATAGTTAAAACTGAAGAGGATTTAAGCTTTTGTGAATTTCAACCTTCTACTTCGAGTGACGAACATTCTAAGGATATTATAGTTAAAACTGAAGAGTCCCTAGGACCTGGACAATTTCGGCCTTCAACGTCAAGTGAAAAACATGCTAAGGACGTCATTGTTACAGCTAATGAGGACTTAAAGTTCCGTCAATTTCAGCCTTCAACGTCCAGCCAAAGACTTTCTGAGGACGTCACAGTTAAAACTGTACAGAACCTAAGCTTTAGTCAATTTCAACCTTCTGCTTCGAGTGAAAAACATTCTGAGCATGTCGGAGTTAAAACTCAAGAGGCTTCAAGTTATGGCGATTCTAGTTCGTCGATTCAAATAAAATCCGTACAAAGTTTGTTTGTAGACGGGAGTGGCAGCGAAGAAGATAGTCTGTTAATAGAGTTAAGTAGTGACAGTGAAGACGAGTGCTCAGTTATATACGATCATGTAGAAGCACAAAAGAAATCCAAAGAATCATTAGAAGGTCCTGCGGAGCCATTGATAAATCAAAGTTCTTCTGTAGAGGTAGGCACTTCCAACTTTACTTATTTCACCTTTGCTATTGTGTTTAGTTTTTTTATTAACTTATTCAGCATTTTCTGTGCTTTGGAAATCTTATAGTTATTAAATATTAACGAAGTAGGCATTGCGCTTGCAAGAACTTCATATTTACTCACATATTTCGCTCATTATGTCGTTTCTTCGGTAATTATTCTATGTAGGGTCGATTTCAGTTAGCTATCGAATCCACGACATGATAAATTTAACTAAGATTCTAATGACAGTTATAAGTTGTTTTCAGTAGGCAATATGATTAATTACTGTGCATTTAGATTTGTGTTTGTTCACTTGAAGCAAAACAAATCTCCAAATGAAACTTGAAAACTAGTATAGTTTTATATTCACAATGTATACTACAGTTATACCAATGAACTATACATGACGTCGGCAAACGCATAAGCATTTACCATTTCAAAGTTTCAAAACAAACGTTTCCCTTTTATATAAGTTTGTATAAGATCTTAGAGAAGTATTCAATTGAGCTGCACTAATGTCATTCTTTTTATCTGTAAGTGATGTGTCAACGTTGAACCCACCCTACTAATTGGCAATTGTAAAGTGTATGCAAAGATCGATGATACTAACCTACTTGTTCTAAATTTTCTTCGACTCGATCTTCTCTAAACTTCCAACTTTCATCACAGGACTATCAAAAGTGTGAAGGAAGAATGAAGAACTGTTGGAACTACCGTGAGGGCACATGTTCTATTTCAAAGGAACAGAAAATGGAAATCCGACAGGCGTTGACTTTATATTTAATCAAGACATGAAAACACAGATCACAGAAATTACGCACGAGTAGTAATAAAGATAAACTAGAGATACAGTATGGAAGTTATATATGTATATGCTCCAACAACGTCACATCCGGAGGAGTAAGTCGAAGACCTATACGAGGAAATACAGAAGATTTTGGATAGTAGCAAATCGCATTACAAAATTGTAATGAGAGACTGCAATGCGAAAGTAGGAACTATACAGAATAGTGACACGAAAGTGGGAAATTTTTGATTTGGCAAAAAGGAACAAGAGAGGAAAGAAATTAGTGGAATTCTCAGAACTGTTCATTTCCAATACATTTTTCAAGAAACCGACCAAGAGGAAATGGACATGGAAAGGCCCAAATGGGACTCAAAACGAAATAGACTACGTTTTATCGAATAACAAGGAAATTCTACAAGACGTGTCTCTTCTGAACAGTTTCAAAATCTCGAGTGATCATAGGACGGTAGGATGCAGACTGAAACTAAATACTAGATTGAGAGAAAAAAGGTTATCACAGGAAACCTCCACTTTTAGATCTGGAAAATCTAGGGAAACACAGACAGACTTTCGAGATACAACTAAGCAACAGATTCAGCGCCATGGAAGAGTAAGTCGTCAATAGCAGAAATAAAATCTAGGAAAAAGCAGGCATCAAAAAGAAAAAAATAGCAAAATCTCAGAAGAAACAAAACTTTTGATAAAGAAAAGGGAAACAAAAGATGAGAAAAATTACATGAAGAGGATTGAGTACATTGAACTAAATAAAACTGTAAGAAAGAAAATAAGAGAGGATGTACGAAGATACAACGAAAACCTTGTTAGAAATACAATTGAGGAAAAGAGCCTGAATAAAACCAAACGGTAGCTCAAATAAGGGGGGGGAATGCAGTTAAAAGACTAAGCGGGACCGTAACACGAAATAATGAAGAAATTATAAAAATATTTGAAAATTTCTACAGAGAATTGTTCTATTCCGAAGGAGAACTAGGAAGTGAAGATTCAGAAGAAATGATTCAGAAGTCCCAGATCTAATGAAAGAAGAAGTGAATAAAGTACTTCGAGGGATGGACTGAAAATCGCCAGAAGACAAACTCACATCAGAGATGTTTAAATGGGGAGGTAGAAAGATGAAAGAGGAACTTGCCAAATTATTCTCAATGTGCCTTAGGAAGAGAGAAATGCCACCAAGTTGGAATAATGTTATCACCATTTTGTTGTACAAGAAAGGGGACAAAGAACGTGTCGAAAATTAGAGACCAACTAGTTTACTGTCAGTGCTACACAAAATGTTCAAAGTTATTTTCAATCGTATTGAACGAGACTTGTATTTTAATCGGGGAAGGGAACAAGCCGGATTTCGTCGTGGATATAGCACAATGGACCACATACAAACACTGAATGAAGTTATCGAAAGGGCTAATGAATATGAACTTCCACTGTGTCTGATATTCATAGATTTTGAGAGGTCTTTCGATTAGGTCTCGTTGGCAGCAGTACGTAAATCACTTGAACACCAACGCATCGAAATTGCGTACATCAAGCTACTGCGAAACATTTACTCGACTGCCTCATCTGTCATTAGACTACATCAAGAAACTGAAAAATTTAAAGTTTGAAAGGGAATTAAATTTCTCCAAAACTGTTTTCAGTTTTCTTGTAGTGTGTGTTCCATAATTTAAACTGGGATGAAGTTGGAATAAAGATCAATGGCGAATATCTTCACCACCTACGATTCGCTGATGATATAGTCCTATTTGCTTCAAGTGCAGATGAACTACGATCCAGAATGGAAGAGCTGTGTAATGAGGGTTCGAAAATGGGCCTTAAAATGAATTTAAGTGAAACAAAAGTCATATACAATTGACATGCTGCAAAAAGGGAAATAAAGATTAGCGGAGAGACAATAGGCATAGTTGATGAGTATTTTTAGCTAGGCCAGCTCAAAACTTCGAATGCCAAGTTGACTGATGAATAAACAGAAGATGTAAAATGGCGTGGAGTTCGTTTGGTAGACTACACTTTATTTTCAAAAGCAAACTACAAATGTGTCTGAAGCGTAAATTTATAATCAGGGTGTCTTACATGTAATGATATACGGCTGTGAAACTTGGACATTGAATGCGCAAACGACTCAAAGATTATGAGTCACACAAAGAGCAATGG
Organism: Lepisma saccharinum; assembly: GCA_022664845.1. Taxonomy (NCBI): domain Eukaryota; kingdom Metazoa; phylum Arthropoda; class Insecta; order Zygentoma; family Lepismatidae; genus Lepisma; species Lepisma saccharinum. The sequence goes on along the minus strand of JAGDQP010000598.1, from coordinate 57,966 downwards.
GGAGAGATGCATGTTAGGAATAGCCAGGAAGGACAAGAATGCAAATTAATTGATTCGCGCAGAAACCAGTGTAGAAGAGATAGTGAAGGCAGCGAGAAAGATGGAGATGGACCGGTCACATAGCTAGACGAATAGATGGAAGATGGATGGCAGATGCTACATTGGATTCCTAGAGAAAAAAACTACCGAGACGATGTCAAATGCAAGATGGGTAGATGAAATCAAGCGTTGTTCAGGAGCTACATGGATGAGGATTGCTTCAGACCGAGATATGTGGAAAGAAAAGGGAGAGGCCTTCATCCAGCGGTGGATAGAAAATGGCTGAATATGATTATACGTATATAACCTATATCTGAATTACTGTACTTCTTCGTGTTTATTTCTTGTATGGGTTCGAAGAAATTTAACGCATTTACAATTGCTATCGTACAAAATTAATTATGGGATAGAGCTGCTACATTGACATCGTTTAGTGATGGAAGTAGTCCGCAACTGCCCTTTCAAGAGAAGAAATATTATTCTTATCAGTGAGCTACAATCTATTTTTGAAATAAATATTTTGTGCATTATGGTTGTTCGCTGTACAGATGCACAGCGTTCTTCCAATGCATACACCTGTTGACCAAAGTAAGTAGCAAGTACATTCCAGGTCATCAAGTCCACATTGTTATTTTAACCTACACGTAATTTTGTATGGAAGACTTCAATTGACGTGGCAAAGTTCATACGTTACACTTGTTGCCAATACATACAGCTAGGCCAAAATTCTTCCGATAACTACTAAAACATTATTATGCCTGATAACCACACCATTTGTCCTGTTTGCACCAAATTTTGTATGCGCTCTTCATTTAAAAATAGAAAAGTCATAGACTCAGCATCTACGATTACTGGCTATATTTCGTAACTTCAATATAGCTTTGATCCTACACAAACGAACTGTTGCATTAAGTATTATGCTATAAAATTGAATAATTTCTATTGAATGCATTCTCAAAGAATCAAACCTATATAGAAATTCTATATTTTAAAAAAGAAAATTTTATCTTAGGCTAAATATTAGTATTATCAAGCCACACTCTAATATTTTGATAAATTGTTAAAGTCGTGCCGAAATATACAAAAGCTGCTTACACAGATGAAAACAGGAACCTCCACATTCCATTGATTACATTTTATTTAACTGAAATTAACATGTAACAAGTAGGTTTTGTACAGGTTTTGATTATGATTTGTTAGCTTCAATTATTATTCCAGGTAATAGTCAATATTTTCGATAATTTCCTTCATATCCGCGAACCATACCTAGTGTGATGATTAGATTCCTCTTATAATTCATGTTCTAACCCGAGAATGCATCTTAGATACGTTCGCAAACTCGGAACTAAGATACGTAACTTACCAGCTATTGATAATTAGCAGAAAAGAACAAAAAAGTATTTTTAAGCTTGTTTATAAAAACCGCTCCTGTGACAAAAGACTAACTCCATATAGAAATAACAGTGTTGCTAGAACAAAAACTTGAAACGATGCTATTAAGATAACCATATTTACCATCTCGACATTCACCCCCATTTCTAAAAAATTGACCTTGGCAAGTAAAAAAATTAACTTCAAAACGAAAACAGATTATTCAGTCACAAACTGAAGTAACCTAACCTTCTCGAATCACTCTAGGTTTATCATTTAGTTTGTTGCCACTTAATAGATTCTAATGTTTACATAATCAAAGTAGATAACAGAAAACTCATTGTAAATAGCTTATGTAAGATTACATAACATCAAGGTTTCATATTCTTCAATAGACGAACTTGAAATGATAATGAAATACCGAATCTCCACAGTTGCTTAGCAGTACGCTGTTTGAAAACGATTTAAATTTCGTGAAGAAAAAAATATATTTAACTCGATTGAACTAATAGCAATAATCTGTTATTATTATTAAATTGCTTTGACAACAATGCCATCTGTTGATGTTGATAAATACTAGTTGCTATGACACTGTCTGTTAACAGCGTTCAGTACTATTTGAAGGCAGAATATAAAAATTCACACCAAATTGGATTAAGTAAGATCTGATAAGAAAAATATTAAAATGAGATAATTAAAGTACAACAGTTCCGATAGAATGATGCAATATAAAATTGTCTTCATTAAGTTTGGTTAATTTTAGTATTAACCTGTCCACTACAAGCTTTCTAATAAGTTCATAGCTTCTTTTAAATAACCTTTCCTATAAATTCCTCCAAATTGGCCAGCTGCAACTTAAAGTTAGGATTTGAGCAAGACCTTTTTCATTAATTCACTGTATCACATCTTAGATTCGTTTTATGATTACCATTAATCGAAGAGTGTGTTCACCGTTGCCTTGAGAAATTATAGCTGAACACTTCTTTTTCGTAGATTTGATATTACTCTTTACCTGTTGACATAGATGTGTTGGCGTTTCACTAGACATTTCGTGTAACTCTACTTGTTGTCCCTGTGTCGACCAGATTTTCCTGATTTACTATTTTCATGTTTTGAGAATAGGTTCTTTATCACATTGGTCACTTCACCTAAATGTTTCGTTAATTCTTGCATTCTCTGCAACATCTTACTCATAAATTCTTGGTTTTGAGATAGCACATCTGGAAACTGTGTTCGCTATATACCAAGAATTTCTGATAATGATGATTTATTATCTAAATTATTGCTTTTTGGAGATAGCATTTCATGTTGTTCCCTAACGTTTGAACTGTTTCCAAAAGACCAGCCAGGATATACGTCATCTAAGCCTTCTAATCCTAACGTTGTATATCATGGTAACGTAAAATAAAAGATTCAATACCAAAGAACTGGTAATACAATAAAACCAAGTAATATTAATTCTCTATTGTTTAGGAATTTAAAGGCCTGTCTTTGCGATTTGAAGGAAGAAATATCTCCTAATGTATTTAACGATATTATATTCTTACTGAATGTTGTTGTTGGTATACAAGGTAGTTCTTGATCATGCACTTCTAAACCAGTTGTAGTTCTGGACTATTGTTCTTTTGTGGAACTCGAGTCATCACTGATTTTACCTAACATTAGTATGTCATTGAAAAACCTGGCTGGTGAGTCTTTATTTGGTTTTTCGACATTATTTGTTACCGGATTAGCTAATCCTATGAATGGTATTTGTTCTGATTTCTGTAAAGGAGTTTCTGGATAATCTTGTTTTTAAATGCATGTTTTGATTGGCAAATTTTCGAAATATGCCCCATTCTGAGACATTTATGGCATGTAAGTTTTTTTTTTTTTTTTTTTTTTTGCAAAGCAGCATAAGATTGTTGGTCCGGGTGGTAACCTTCACATCTGTAGTAGATCCGTCGTTGACTGTTTTTATTCTTGTCCCGAGAATTTCAAATCGTTGAACCTGATCTATCTCTTAGACGAGTTACTTGAAGACGATGGAAATAAGTACCATTAAGATCTACTTGTTCGTCTACACTAACTGTATCAATTGCTCCTTATAAGGTTAGTTTGAGATCTGCCGAAAATCTACGTCTGATGTCTTCAGGATATACTGAACAACCAGTTGATCCCTCAGCATGTCATCTAGGGATGATCCTTAATCACAACGAATCGCTTGTTTCTGAGTTGGCGTAGAAATTCTAAAGCTGTCTGTATAGGTGTTTGCCGCATCATGTGGAATCTATAGGGCTCTACTTAGATGTTTCTTCGACTAGAAAAATGCTGGTGCAACACTTCCTGTAATTTGTCAAACGTCTGGTTTTGTATTCTGCTAGGTGCAATAATATCCTTTAGGGTTGCAAATAGCTCGTGCCCTATATTTGCGAGTAATAAGGGTACTTTCCACTTTGATATTGCAAGCATCATGGTGGGTACTGAACTGTTCTAAGTACATACCAATGTCCATTGTATTCGGGTCAAAATGTTCTACTTGTACGTTGGAATCATGTTGAAATTGATTGTAGAAACACTAACTTCACATAACTCCACACTGCGCCACTTTGTTTTATTTTAAAAAGAAAAAAATATCTTGGGCTAAATATTAGTATTATGAAGCCACACTCTAATATTTTGATAAAGTGCTTAAGTCGTGCCGAAATCTACAAAACCTACTTAAACAGATGAAAACAAGAACTTCCACATTCCATTGATTAAGTTTCATTTCACTGAAATTAACATGTAAAATAGTATGTTTTGTACAGGAAAGTTCATATTTTGGTTATGATTTGTTTGCTTCAATTATTTTTCCAGGTATTACCCAATGTTCCCAATACTTTCCTTCATATTCTTGAACCATAGCTAGTGTGATGATTAGATTTCTCTTGTAATCCATGTTCTAACCCTAGAACGCATCTTGGATACTTTCGCAAACTCGGAACTTAGATGCGTAACAAACCAGGTATTGATAGTTACCAGAAAAGAACAACACCTATTAAGCTTGTTTATACTAGAACCGATCCTATGACAAAAGACTAACTCCATAGAGAAATAACAGTGTTGCTAGAACAAAAACTTAAAATAATGCTAAATTATTAAGATAACTCTGTTTACCATCTCGGCAAGAAAGAAGTACTATCTTAAATTTTCACCGTTAAATTTTGCATCACCCATTTCTAGAATTGAGTTCAATATATCGTCGTCGGAACTGCAATACCACCTATGTGGCAAATTATTAATTTTTCAGGGAGTCCAAAAAACCGGTTTCTGGAGTACAGTCTGAAATTCAATTTAGATACTGAAAAGTTGCTGTATCTCAAAAAGTAGACGTTATTTCGACATGAAATTTTTCTACAGTATGCACAGTATACAGAACTATAAACTGGAAACAAAACAGAAGAATTTTAAAAAATGGCACATAGGGGGTATTGCAGTTCCGACGACGATATGTTTTGTCGTAATCTGTGGTATAGAGTACATCCTCTTCAAGTGGATGGCTGTACGGAGTAACTTGAGCTGGTTTACTTCCACATGTTTTAAAATTACTCTGTTATAGTTAAACCACATTAACTAGAAGCTTAAGAAGTAACTACATTCGAATCGAAGATCAGAATGATCCTTGTATCTTTATCATGTTTCGAATGTTTATGTTCCAAGCACGCCAAGATCAATCTGGCTTCACAACCGAAAGGAATCCTTAACGGTGTAGATCACCCCCGCCATCTTGGTACCCACTTTCTATTGATTAACATGGGAATTGTTTTACTCGTCTTATACTTTTCAGGAGCATAGTTTTAACTTCTGTTTTCGCCCAGTTTACCGTCATGTTCTCTTTTACTCATGCTACTTTATAGAAATGCAATATTTTACACACGAACAGTATAATTTCCCGTTAACATATTGTGATTTATATAGCAAACTATTAATAATACATTATACTTATATATTTGAAGAAACTTCACAAACCAAAACTATATAAGAGTCAAAATAACCACCAAGACAAATTTTGTGAAAGCAGAACTTAAATATTGTACTTCCGAGAGGCATAAAATGAGTAAAACAATTCCCGTGTAAATCAATGGAAAGGTCATGCCAAGATGGCCGGTGTGATCTACATCGTTAATGAAAAGTAAACTTTTGGCAGAGCCACTGGGTTACATGTGCCATTTCAGCAGGCAAGTAAAACAAATATTTCAATCGTTCCGATTGGAAGTTTCAAACACTATCTCAGTGCACCACCAAAACCAATTTTGTTTTAAAATACTTAATAACCTTCTCTTTTCCAATATATTTTTGTGAAGGGAGAATGGCGCCATTGAACGAACAAAGATTAAGAAAGCCAGATTAAAATAAATAACTTTCCTTTTTATTTTAATGGTATGATTCTTTTAACTTATGGAACGTAACCAAACATATCTGATCTTAAGAATAATTGAGCGTGCGACTGATTTCGACGCCCTTTTTCACGACTGGAAACACGTGCCTATGAGTTATTGTATGGCATTGTTTACTTCCCTCGAGTGACCACTGGAATACTTTGGTCTCGATCAGTACTTGTTGACTAAGATCGTATTGTTATTAGACAGAACTGAAAATCACTAGTAACGAGGAATAAAAAAATTACTAAGTAAAAGATTAAAAGCAGCACTTCCGGTTAAGTTAGATTGCTCTAATAGACTTTTCTAGTAAACCATTAGAGAGTTTAGACCTCACCAGTATGAGTAAAAGTATATATTACAAACTGAGAGAACAAAATCGAAAGCGAAACCATGATGGCTTTGCTCAAAGAAGGTCAGATGAAAGTTGTGTAAAGTAATTGATGGTGAGTTACATCAATTCATATGAGTTAACCTAATGTAACAAATCGAACTTAACCGTAACTAATGCAATTAACTTGTTGCTGTAACCGCCCATATAATTCATTTTGTCTTCCCTAACTAACTTTATTGATTTATCCATGTGAAGGAACCCAACGTAACGTAAAGTAAGATAGGCAAGAAACTTAAGATGGTCGATTTTAATTAAGGAATCAGTGGTAACCGAATCAACTAACCATGGCTGATCTACTGAAAGAGCAGCTCCTATCAAAATGTAAAATCAAAAGAACGTCATAGGTACAGAGGTAAGTATTTTACACAGGAACATCATTTAGACATGTTTAACCAGTAAATTACACTCTAACTGGAAATTACTATGAAGAAAAGGAGAATATTTATGTATGAAAATCTTAGCTAAAATGTTACTCTAGGAACACATACGCGTTTTTAGCAATCCTATACACTTTTAACTTGTTTTATCTGTTCTTTCGTAATTCACGCCAGCATTTTAATAAATGCAGGTAGCGAGGAACGGACTTAAGGTTTATAATCAGCGAACCCAATGTAGCCAGTCGTTATCATTCTGGAGATGATCGCTGACACGGTTCATATCCGGTTTAAGGCCACACGTGATCAGTTAGTTATATCACTCGTGATTTTCCTTTATTTTGACCTCCGAAACTCACAACAATGTGCGACTTCTCGTTAAAACATTTCGTTAAGGTATTTCTTTATTATTATTGTTCTTTAGGCAGTTCAGTGCGTTGTCGTGCGAGTTAACAACTAAAAGGTGTCAAAGCTGTACTAGTCGCTACTGGCTACACGATGCTTAAACGCTGGTTGGCGCGGACCTGGTTATCCTGACTGGACGAAAAGATCTGTTACATTTAATTGGCGGCGATGATAGTACTCACTCGTTTATACTCTTCACTTAATTGTGTTACTGTATTATTCAGACTACGGAGGTTTTAGTCTTCACTGACAATCTACTTCTCATTTGCAACCTACACACTTGCCTAAAGGCCTTTAAAAAAATTCAATTCAAGCAACACATCACGTTTTTCTATTATGACTCATTCTGTTTATGTTACTAATATTTATTTTTCTGGTAGAAATAATGCTACAAGATTATCAGAAATAATATATTCTCTTGTACTAACACTATTTTAATATTTCTATTATAACTAATTCTGTTACTTCCGTTGTTATTGTCATTACAACAGTTACCAATAGTACTATTATTACCACTATTGTAATTACTAAAGTAGTACTAATATTCCCTTTCCATTAATACTATAACGAGTACAATTTTAAACAAGCAAGAAATGTAATGCAGTAGTTGTACTAATTTATTAGACGTTACTTCAAAGTACTACACTGTAATACTACAGTACAGCATACGACTACCACAAATAGTATTACTACTAGTAGCTGTACTAAAAATATTATATCTTGTGTAGTAATGTTCTATTGTACAAACTAGAGTACAAACACGAAGTAATGCACAACGACCTCTGTACTTTTAATATTTTCGGAACATAGTAATATGTGGAACATCATTAGAGGACTCGAATAACACTGTATTTCACTGGTAGTCCAATGAAGTCCAAAGAAAGCACAGTAAGTGTGAAATTATATTTATGAATCACAAGAGGGGCAGGAAGTTGTCATTCATGCACGCCGTTAATAACCTGCCCGTAATTCCAAGATGCCAAACAACAACGTCATATTTTCACATTGCAATTTAAGTCTCCAGGAACAAGCTATCAAATGATATGCTTTCCGTGATCAGATTCTGGCAAAACTACAATGTTAAAAAGAAAAAGATTCGATGGAGGGAGACAAAACAAACTCTTGCCCTGAACAGTCTTTACTAACTTGTTACTCTACAGAAATAAGTCTTTATTTTCAGTTAAAGACTGTTGTCGAGTATAAACTTGTGTTTCCATGAAAAATTATGATAATGTTTCTTCGAAACATTATTCCACAAAGATAGGTGAAATACTCCTAACACTATTTTTCTAGATATAATAAGATTTGCGTACCTTCGCGGAGGTACAAACTTGAGGCTAACAATTCCTAAAGAACTTACAAGTAACTCGAACTTACATATTTGGGTAAGAACGAACAGAAACCGTAAAGGTATATGTTGTGCAGTTAATGAAACGTACAGCTGATATGTAAATTTCTTGCTTCAATATATTTACAGCCGCTTTCAACATGCGTGCAGTGAACTATTGATCCAAATATCTTGGTAATATATGTAAGTAGTAACAGCTTTCTACCATTTTGTGGAATCCTTCTTTCCTTTGCTATCAATTGTAGCAGCATCTGTAAAGATTTGTTGAAATAGTAACTTATTAGTCATCACATTTAAAGCGCATAATAGTATATCTGTATTTTTCTTCTGTTTTAGATCTCTAAACGTTCAGACACCTTACGAGTAATGTCTTCAGATAAAGTCCTCAGACGCAAACAACTTCGTTGTAGTAAGGAACGTTTAAGAGTTAAAGCAGTGAAAACCGCCCTGGAAAATTTACGTGCTCGACTACCTCCGGAATTACTTACAAAAGCAACAACTTTAGAAACTATTCAAACTTCTATATTTTATATACGAAGTCTTCAAGATATACTTAAGGAACAAAATGAAATTTGGTTATAATTATATTGAGGCTTTGTCTCCATACTTAATTAAAACAAGCTGACAAGATAGTTTCAATGTTCTAACATCTTTCTAAGACAACACATTAATACACACTAACAGTTCGTAAAAAGCACCAGAAGACCCAGAGATCCTTTGTACGTCATCCGCCAATCATGTCCCAGAATGCGTTTACTTTCCAAAACAACAAATTATTACCGATCACAGTCCTTCGCTTAAAGGCTACACCCCTAGTCAACTATACCGCTATCACAAACTTGTAGCAGGAAAACGTAACAAGGAACTTTAATTGGGGCACAAAAATACATTAGATGAATAAATGTGTAATAAATAAATAATAAACAAAATAAATTTAAATACATAAGCAAAATAATAAATAACATTAAAACGGAAGGTTAAAAATAAATAAATAATGGTAAAGAACCCAAAGGGGGTGGGGAAATAGAATAGTCCCGATTTTCTAGAATACGTTCTCCGCTCTTCTCTTCCCAGTATGGCTTCACATTCCTCATTTATACTCAAGCCGCCGTTCCAGTTCATCGCTTTATCTCCCGTTTTCCTAATTCTCCTCGCTTCTTTCCACTTCCTAACCAACATCGTTTCCTCTTGTTCCAGTATCTCCACCCCTTCCCAGCCTATATCATGCGCCTCTTCCTGTACAAGTTTGTAAATAGCATTTCTGTCTGTTTTCGCAGATTGAAAGTGATGAACTGGAATGATGGATTGAATGTGAATAAGGAATGGAAAGACATACTGGTAAGAGAATAGCGCAGAAAGTATTCCAGAAAATATGGACTGTTGTTTATCACCCACCCCTTTAGATTATTTATTATTATTTATTTTTAAGCTTCCTTTTTATTTTTATTTATTTAATTTTTATTATTTATTTTATATTTAATTATTTATCACTCATTTCTTTACCCAATGTATTTTTGTGCCTCAGTTAAAGTTCCTTGTGCTTTTTCTACTACACGTTTGTGATAGCGGTATAGTTGACTGGGAAATGTGGCCCGTGAGCGAAGGACTGTGCTTGGTTATAATTTGTTTAATTTTGGAAATTAAACGAATTCTGGGACGTACTTGGCGGATGACGTAGAGAGGATCCCTGGGGCTTCTGGGGTTTTTATGAACTATTAGTGTGTATTAATGTGTCGCCTTAGGAAGATGTTAGAACATTGAAACTGTTAACGTTGGCTGTGTGTTTTTAAAATAAAGTGTGATAGCCTCGTCAGCTTGTTTTAATTTTTTTTAATGAAATTACACAATCTCAGATGCGAAATATACTCATACGTACTAGATAAATATATAAACGTGATTTGATATTAAAAATATTTATTTACTTTTGTTTATTTATTGTCAACACAACAGACTCTAACCCAATTACAGTGATGAAATTTATTAGTTGTTTTACAAAGTTCTGACAATAGTGCTTCTAAATGCCGTAGCCAAATCAATGTGAACTCAAAATAGTTTATTGAACGAAAGATGTATATTCCCCAGCTTGGTAACATCACAGGACTGGAGAATAAGTTCTACTTCAGTAATTGTAGAAAGAATTGCCAATTTACTTTTAAAACTCATCTCCTTATGCTCCTGTCTTCCTAATTTGTTTTCTCTTCATACAAATTGATTCATTGTATAACTCCTATCTATAAATACTTAAATTCTTCATAGCAGTATCTGCTTCAAGTTTACTAGACGGTTGCTACCATTGAACATACGAACTGTTTATAGCTACCGCTTACTTGACAAGAGACGATCATTTTTTTGTTTAAAGTAACCGCTTTCGAAACAAACGAATAAAGTTAAAGAATTATTCAATGTTGCCTAAATTCAAAATTACTAAACACTAGCCATATTGTAAACTGTACTATGTTTTGCCATCACGAAAGTAAGGCAGATCCGAGTTCCGTTGTAGATCAGAAGGTCATGAAATAGTCATTGCTTTTCCGTAACTTGTGGCAATTTTTTAATTGAAATGGATTCCAAGAAGCATAAACATATTCTATCTTGGAATAAACATAGAACAAGTGTGACGTCGCCAATGCAAGATCTCGTCAAATATTGATACAAGACATCATAAGCGTAGCTACGGGGTGTGACTAGGTACACCCTAATAGGCTGATTTATCAAAGAAAATTAAAGCATATTTCAATAAGAGATTAAATAAGCAGCGAAAGTAGGGATGATTCGAAATATTGAACTCGCTTATTTATCCACGAATCCCACCCCTCTTCCTCAATATTGGTCTAAAACTTACTTTATTTTTGGAAATTTGGTAACAAGTTCTTTTCTTTCTAAACGCTCGAAATTAAAAACTTATCCATGAACCGACTAGTTTACTTCGTTGTAACTGTCGTTTACTTGCTTTTTCCGATTCTGTTGCAAATTCGTCTCTCGGAATAATCGAAGGAGCATTATTTGATGAAAATTGCCGCTTGTGGACCTGATATTTCTTCGTGTAAACTTACCATATTTCTTTAAAGAGTGAGCTGGATCATTCTGTCGTAAGGCTGAAAAGAAATAAACGTGGTCACGGTTGAAAGTAGACAGTTGAAAGTTCAAACACCTTTGAGAGTGCCAGTTGCAGTGGTGTCGGTGAACTTGAAAATAACAAACCATCCTCTTCCGACGCTGAACAAACACCAGGTAAGCCTATTGACATATAAGTAGATCCTTCTGACCCTGTGAATCGAATACCACATAATAGAACAGAATGTGATGTAAAGGTGAAATTAGTACCATACCAAACAAATTGGTTTTCCCTAGAAGTTGAATAGGTGGGAAAGAAAGGACTTTTCAATCTAGTTGGTTTCACAGTTACAAGTGGTTAGAATATAGTATAGCTGTTGACTCTGAATTTTGTTTTTACTGTAGATATTTTGCTTTAAATAGTGCATCAGTGAGAGCGCACCTTGATCAAGCATTCATTACATTAGGTTTTAAAAACTGGCATAGAGCAAACGAATGTTTTCAAAGTCATGAAAAATCTAAAGGATACTAGCAAAGCTTAAGTTCCTGGTCAAAGTACGATAAAAATAAACCAATTGACGTCCAGTTAGATAAGTGTAAGAAGACTTTTCTTTCCAAGCAAGAACAAACAAAACTACAAAATCGACAAATCATGGAGAAGCTAATCAACAAATAATTATTTGTCTTACAAAAAGAGCTCGCCTATTGAGAGCTCATACTGAGAATAAAGAAGCATACGACAGAGTTATTTCTATATGTAGTTCATTTAATTTCCACATACTCGTATGACTCCATTTTGAAAGAACATGTAACTAACATTCCAAAAATTGTACTTGTACGGAGGTTAAAAATGTCATTACTTGGTACAAACGTGTGCATTATCGCTGATGGAACGAGTGATAGTGGTCATCATGAACAGAAGTCTATAGTTTTGATTTTTTTATGTCAATAAACAGTTACCTGTTGAGCATTCAGTGACTCTTCGTAAATTATCTTCTGTAGATGCACAGACAATTTTTAATACGTTAGCACTAGTAGTGTCAGAATTTGGTGTCCATTGGCATTATCTTCCTTCAGTTTGCCTCGATAGAGCCTCAACAATGTCTGGGACGTTATCTAGGATGCAAATGAAATGCAAACAAAAGATCGATTCAATAATGTACGTTCACTGCTACGCTTATCTTTAAATCTTCTACTTCTGGACTCGTATAACTCGCGACCCGAAAATAGACAAGTTTCAGATTTTTTCGGAACAGTTCAATGCCTTTACGCTTTCATTAAAGGTATTTTGTCAAGGCATGCAGTTATTCAAAGTGTATGCCAGGAAATTGTTTGAAGGTTAAGAACTTTGTAGTATTTGTCAACAACGAAAAGATGGCCGTCCCGTGCTGAAGCTATTTATTTCTGCAGTGAAAGAGAACTACTCTGCAATTATTTTGGCTGTGAAAGGAATCACTCAAAACAGTCATCAGGGTGATGTGAGAGCTAATGGGAATGAACTAAAACAATAAGTCAGATCGTTTGAGTTCGTGTTTTATCTCACAATGCTGCATCCAGTTCTAGAAATTATCGTGAAGGTTAGCAAGTTACTCCAAAGTTCATATGTAAATCTACTTTCGGCTGTATCTAGTGTCAGCTCGCTTCGCAATGCTGTACAATCCATGAGAAATTAATCTCAATTCGTGTAACTCTTCAACGAAGCTATTAAGGTCTGTGATATTCTTGAGATTCCTTCAGTTCCTCTAGTGAAGAGACCCAAAATTGCAAAGACTCTTGACAAATCAGTCAAAGGAAGATGAGATTAGAACTTCTTGCTGTTATCCTGTTTCAGACTCAGTTGTTTGTGCTATTGAAGAAAGATTTAGTCAAGAAATTGTTGGAGTTATCAGTAGCATGGGAAATCTGGTTGACTTGAATGTAAAGGATGAACAAATAGCCCCGTTTTAGCTAGAATACTCAAATTGTTAGGCGACGAGTTGGCAGCAGAAGTAAGACTTCAGAAAGAAAAATCCTCTGTGAATAAGGGAAGTTCTTCTGTTACGCTACAGAAGTGGTTTCAGTGGTTGGAGAAAGAAAATATTTACTGCATTCTACTCTGTACTACAACGCATTTCGTCTATACCTGTCACAAGCTCCACGTGTGAGAGAGCTTACTCAAGTTAAAACTAAATTAAGAGCAACTCAGAAGCAGGATAGATTGGAAGCCCTGCTCTTGCTATTTGTGGAATAGGGAAAAGCTTGTCACCTCGATTTATTGATGAGTTTAAGAACATTGTACCTTTTGACAGACGTTTCTTGTTATATATGCCATGTATTTGTTTGTAACATTTATGAACATTTTGTGTATGTGTAATTATTATTCACTTTGCTTTTTTTTTCTACTACATATATTCAACACTGTCATTTAGTGAATTTATATTCCTTTACAATCATCAGTGCAGTTAAAGAGCCAAGTGATTGTATTGCAAAATATGCTGTTAAAAAGATACAAGACTTCATTTTCTTTCTCTGTGCATACCCAAATGTAAAGTTCTAGCTACGCCTGTGCAAGACATGTCGGTTTAGGAAATCGCAATAAGCATCGTGGAGAGGAAATATAACTGAGCGAAGTCTATCGTTGAAAATTACACCTTAAAGGGAATTTCTGTGCTTGCTTTTAGCACAACGTCAGTTACTTGAGAACGAAATATTCTTCCGTTTAGAATACCCTTTATCCCTAAATCATGAAATATAATCGCTAAGCGCGATTACAATTTACTTTTTCTAGTCTTACGTCATTATTTGTGGAGATATTACATCGTTCAAGATCCTCCCGTATTATGGTGCCTCTGGAACCACACATTTTTCGACATCCTGTCAGATTAGTTGTTTTCTTGATTTTAACGAATTCAAGTCATCCTTCAATTTACAACTATCATTGTCTAAATATCATGTATTTGTAATGTAGTTCTTAGGTGTATATTTCATTTCAAACGTAACACCAGGATCGTGAATTACACCAGGTCTACATACTCGGTATATATACATTTTTACTCTATGACATTTTCCTCCGTTGACTGCAGTTACCAATGTCATCTAAGTTTTATCGAAGTGTAATAATCTCGAGATTAAGATTAATTTGGAGTAGTATTTCCCAACCTGGGGTCCGCAAGACAATCTGACACACACACAGTGACGAAAAATACAGCATTTTGGTTAAAATTAACAAATAATTAATGACAAGTCAATTAGTGTGATAAGTGACGTTCGACTTACAAGAAACTCCCTATACTCCAACCAGACTCTACTCTGGTTATCCTTGTCACCTTGATTTATTTTAGTGTATAATGCCTTACAGCTTGCCAGCGCGAACAAGTGTGTTGAGCCTGACGTACGTGTTTGTAAAATGTCTTGAAACTATGCAAATATGCTTTGACAAACAAAGTGACAAGGAAAGGAAAGAGTGAATGAGAGAAATCCTTGTTCGTAATTCTTTCGTATATATATTTATATATATATATATATACGTTTAATGCAAGCGAGTCCTTCAGATGTAGACTAAAGGGATCCCCAGCATGGAAAACGTAACGTTGGGAAAGGCTGATTTAGAGTTCTTTTGATTTCCAAATAGCATATTCACTGTCATGTACGTAGTCGGACAGTGATTAAAAAACTAAGAATAATAAAGCTCCTAGTTTGACGGCTGAGGACCACATTGCAATGCAATATATTTATTATAATGGTATGTTGCAGTTATGCCTTAAAGGTTGCGATTTGTTACATATTAACAAATAAGTCCAATCAAGTTTGCAGAGAAATGTTAGTGATTTAATTTTTATAGTAATATATTGAAATTAGCTCTATCGGATAAAAAATAAATCACATCTACTTAAGAAACAACGTTCATTTCATATTAAGAGCGCTGAATGTCCGCCGCCTCAACGGTTTATTGAACGATTGCATATTCTTTAAACGATTACAACTTTAAATGCAACGTATGTACCACTGGTTGAATATGATATGGATATGTATTAGTGGTAAATACTCTTATTATGAATAACAATCTTTAAAATAGCTTCCAGATGCACTGAGAGCAATGGACTGGTAACTTCGTCGCTGTTTTCACTAAGTGACATATTCAATAATAAATATATTGAACATTCGTCATTTCATGAAAACAGCGCCGACTTATATTTCAGATGTTTTTTCTTTGTCTTGTTTCAGAATACGTATTAAATTAGCTTCGCGCCAACAGTCAGGAGTGCTATTGGTACTTTGAATTCTGTTATAGATTTAACAGAAAGACCTTACCTTGGAATAAAATGTAGCACCAACTCAATGCAAGTGACTCAGCCCAGGAATGTATTTTTAACATCGCTAAGGCCAATGTCAAGTTCCCACTGAAAGAAACACATAACGAGGCTCCATGTTATCCGAGTGGAAACGTAGTAGGTTGGTCTATGCTCTGCCAGCTTTTTGATGAGGATGAAGTACTACAGTGCTGTGAAGGCTACTGAATATACTGAGTATTACTAATCATAATAGATCAGCAATCTTCTTAGGATCAGTTTAAAGATATGTTTGAGAGCATTAAGAAGCTCACAACGACAATTGCTCTGCACAGGTCTTGCTTGACGTTTGTGAGTCCATAGAAGATATATACGTTGAAAATGATTCAGTAAATACTCAACATGTATCACTATCAAATTGCATTCAAATTCGCCTGTGTTGGAACTGTAAACCGTGATTACTCTGTCGAATTTCTTCGAGTTCGTCGTTCCATCAGCGAACGGCACGTCAGGAAGAAGTTCGTCCTGATTTATGGTACCTTTGGTGATTGTTAGATTTAAATGTGTATGTAGGCGATACTTCTCGAGACAGACAATTGACATTCTTGCTGAGTATGGATTAGATGAGAATGTATGTATGACAGAATATGGAATCGGAATAAATAGAATCTAGTTTAACTATAAAGAAGAAAAAACTTGAGCAGATATGGATATTATGAACATAGTTCCAGGTCTAGTAACGTTGTTAATATGGTTCGGACAAATGCTGCATGAGAAGATATATGCAGGTATGGAGAGGCTAAGATGTCATTGCTGGTTTCCAGGCAATTTTCATCTAAGACATGTATTCTCTAGTACACGACAGTATAAAGAGCAAGAGAATTTATAGTTATGGTAAAGGAAAGAGCTAGTTTTTGTAATTTTGAAACAAATATGGATAAGTGAATATTGTATCAATGTATTTTAGGCATCAATGATATCACCCTTCATTCCGTGTTGATATCGCAGCCCAATATAACGTTAAATATAGCGATACACATAATGCTGAGTTGGGAAATATATAAAAATACAAACATATTTGCAAATGGAAGTGAATATTATGAGAGTGACATCGTTTCCCAAAGGCATTCTAATATTAAATAACAGGAGGCAAAAGCAAGAGTAGAACCACATTAGGACACAAAAAGGTGCCAGTAATGTGGACTAGTTCATAAATACCGTAGCAGATGCTGAGTATATAATTCAGTATGTAGATTATGTTGAAAAGGAAATCACTGGACACGTATGTTTTCTTCGGAACAGTATCACTTTCAAAGTGACTCAAAAAACGCAGTTGGAAGTAAGACATACAAATACGATCGATAAGTTTCTAGCAAATAATATAGAAAATAAACCTGGTCAGGATATACTACTGCAAGAGCAACATGTTTCGTGAAGTAAAGTTACACCAAGAAAGGAAATATAGAGTTATCTGAACCGGATTCCAATTCATAACAAAACAGAAATGGCTTTCCATAGGAAACTAGTATAGATCAAGTTAATAAACTAATTTATCATAAAGTCTGTTCAAGCGGGTTGAACTAGTGTACACTTTGACGTTCGAGTGGAAGGTGCAGCTTATACCTTTGCTGTTCGTGTGGCCGATGCTAGTGCAAATAGTGTAACCTTGTATAAGAAATGTCTGCACCTACTTCGAGACAAGTGCAACTTAGTGTAGGCAATTAACAATAGTGTTGCGTTTTGTCTGAGAGTTGAGAATTTAAAGCTAGAGCTTTCATCTTGAAATTTGCACTTTGCAAGCTGTTGGATTGTAGAGAGGGGAATATGGCATGGCTAGATTAGCATAGATAATGCTAAATGAAAGCAATTCACCACTTCTGTTTGGTGATAATTACTACGCATATAAGGTTGATGGTTATCATTATTTACATTTGATATATTTTGCAATTAAACAGCAATATGTATTTGCAATATGCATACTTACGATTTCACTTGTAATCGTAATGTAGGTTAGGGCCCTACTTATGCATACAGGCAACTTTCATGGAATGTACTTGGAAAAAGACAAGGATAAATTTTCACCTGTTTTGTAATTATTTACAAGGTAATGAGTGGTATAGAACGTACATTTGGCTCAATAGCTGGCGAAACTAATATTTATTAATAAGATGAATTTTAACTTGCTTGTAATCAGAAAAGCGGATTGCAAAAATTATTCCCCACGGCACGTAGAAGCTGCCGGCCATAAAGTAAAGTTTATCCCTGTATATGACGAGCATTGTATCTTCCAAGTACATTTTCGAAAATCGAACTAGCACCGAAAATGAGTCTTAAAAGCAGACATATACGACGATACTATTTCTTCTACGTATCTACTTACCGAAATTATTCTCCGCTTTACCGCACCACATAACATTCTTTCCAATTCATCGTCGTCTTCACTACTTCAATCAGTTCTTGATTCTTTACTCGACAGGAAATACAACAAAACAGTCAGTTGATCCGCCATTATCCTGCACTTTTGTTCCACCTTGCTATTCGAGCAGGCTTTGCACTGAAAGTTACACTTACTGTACTTTCATGTAACATCAACTGGCACTACGCTGCACTTGCACTTCCGGTGCAGCTGGTGCAATTTCATACAGTTCAGGTGAAAGAATATATAAACACACTCAAGTAGAAGGGTCTAGAAGTACTGACAAATATGTGCAAGCGATAGTTAAGAATGGAAAGGATGAGAATAATCAAATGAACTTTCCTACTGTTAAACATTTACAAGATCAGTATAGGTTTATTAAATCGAATAAAGAAGAAAAGAAAGATGCACAAATAGAAGTAAGGGATAAACTTCTAAACCATTTAAGCAGAATGAAGAAAATCAGGCAGTAGCAAGCGACTACAAGAAGTATGTAAAGAGTCAAGTAAAAATGATTGCAAAAATGGGATACACGCATAATTTAGAATGGCAAGAATTCTTAGATAAAGAAAGACAATTGATTTATTTGGTAGGGGTTAATGCCTAGATATATTCGAAGCTGTGATACCACAGATGGAAAATAGTCATTATAGGAAAATGATAGGAAGAGGAACCGAGTTCGAAGGCAGAGAAACATTCTATAGCAAACGTACGAGAAATGGATTGTGAAGTGGTGATGCAGTGACCCGATTTTTCCTTAAAGAAGAATCTTTATTAGATTAATTAAAGCAAGGAATGTGAATTAAGTAATGTGGGAACTTGATAAGATAGTCTTAGATAATACGATTGCTTATAGTTAATTGTAACATGGAATTTACTTTTGTGATTCTATTAATTAGTGGTTTAAGCTAGACAGCATGTTATGTATGGGTTGAGTAGAGTTGAATTAGATTATTTGCAGTTATAGTACGCGAAAGTTAGTAACACAAGTTTTACACTAGATATGTTTTCTTTAGTAACTGAACATAGCACAGAATATGAGAGACGACGAGAACAGATTCAAGTAATGAAGGAAGAAGATAATTTGTGTTGTTCTTTCTGTAATATTGAGGACGGATGTTGAGCGAGAGAATCCTAGAAAGAAGGATGATATGAATTAATTTATTTTGAAGGGGGAGTGATTGTGAGGATTGTTAGATTCAAATATGTAGGACATAATTTCACAACATACAATTGATATTGTTGCTGTGTAAATAAACTATGGATTAGATGAGAATATTTATATGACAGAATATGGAATCGGAATAAATGAAATCTGGTTTAACTGCATGTTTCTAGGCTTTAATAGTATCAATCAATAATACTTCGCTGTAGAAATACTCAATTGTATCGTTCGTAGATAAATTTCCCTGATCCACTAGCTAAACTTTAGTTTCATACTTCCGCAAATCAGCTTTCTTGAGGTGTCAATGCCCTAGATTTTCCAGTGCCTTTTGAAGGTTGAAAAACTAAAAAAATCGGGAATTGGTCGCTGCCACATATATTACAATACACACAACACTGAATGCGTGCATAGATACAAGAACAGGACATGAGGCAGATAGATCAATGCCGAAGTATCTACCACTATCGAAAGGAAAATGCGTTGGGGCACCAGTATTCAAGAGAGCTAAATTAGAGGCGTTAATAAATGATAGTAGGCGCTCCATAGTCTAATGGTTAGAGCGTTGGACTCATGTCTGCGTGGTCTTGGGTTCCCGCTGGAGTCCCACTTTTTGGCGTCCACCCAGCGACGTGAGGAAAACTGGGGAGTCACGTGAATAAAGACGTGAGGTCTAGAAAGCCCTGATACGCCTGTTCGTGCCCAAGTGGAGCGCATACTGACCACACAGCCGTCACTCAAGTGGATGCAGTTCCACCACCGCGGACAGATGTCAGATGGTGTGGAAGCAGGCTCGGGACTTAATGGTATGTCACGCCAGTGGTTCCTATTATTATTATTATAAATGATTCAGGAGTTCTATCGCGGCATTCAGCGGGTGCACTACCGCAAGAAACTATTTAAGCTTTCAAATCTCAAACAATAATAACTGGTTCTTAAAGTAACACAAGGTGTGTAAAACCTCATTTCCGTGAGATATGAAAGTTCAGGATAGTGAGTCGCAGTGGAAAATATTCAGTGTTATAAACAACTAGTATCGCGAAAAGTATTCAATGTTTTAAACAACTACTATGCCGAAAAGCAAAGAAAGGAAGAAATTGAACTTTCTTTTACTAATGTTGATATTGTCTCTAAAGTATGTCTCGAAGTTTATATTGTTACGAAGAATGTCAAGCGTATAGTTAGGGGAATGGTGTAAATATTGTTCTATGGAATGGTGTTTGTCGTTTATAATTCGATTTACAATTGATCCCATATGATTTAGAAAAAGACCTACAAGCTGCAATCAGAAAAGCATTAATGTTGTATGTATTTAAGTAACTAGTCTTTAAGTAAACGTGATATATTCAGGTACTTTTAGATAAGGTTTGGTGAATGACTGGGTTAAGTGGACTCGGTTTACAGGCGATCAGAGAGAGAGAGAATACTTAGAAATTTACACCTATTAATGCATTCTTTCCCTCCTTTCGTTATTTCAGTCCACCCATATTCATAAGTACGTCTTCTATCAAATCCGAAATTAAGGTACAACTGAGTGGTTTTCGAACACGTGGAAAACTTTTGTTTAACTCCCTGTGTCAACACAAATTTTTTCAAATCTTGAGACCTTAATTGATAAAGAATACTAGTTGACAACCCCGTATAGAATTGGAGGCCTTATGTCTGCTGTCTCAGTAGGCACAATACGTGTACCCTTGTTAGACACCACACAAGGTTTTTTCAATGTTTTGACATCCATCCCGTGTCTGGATGAAAACTGAAATAATGTTAACTAGCCTACCACTTACAACATAAATAAATCTATCAGAAAATAGGGTGTAATCAGTAGCTTTAAGTCGCCCATCTGTATGTGTAACAGAAATCTTGTCGTTGACCATAAGGTCTCGAATGCGTTTCTCTTCCTTGGAAAGAGGACAGTCATGCACCGAAGCCGTATGATCATCCTTGCAATTGCATCACTGTGTTTTTTTTCTGAAGTGCAAGGCTTTACACCATGGTTGATAGTTTCTTACACAACATACAGGTGTGGCCATAATGCTAACATTTAAAACAGCGGGGCAGGCTGATTTTGTATGGACGGATAGGTAACATATAGAATAGAAACCTGAGACGCGGTAATTGTCAAAATAGACTGAGTAGATTCGAGTTCTCCACTCTTACTGCGTTTGATACGTCAGACATATACAACATTGGCTGCTGAGTTTCCTTTTAATTTCATCTTCAATAATTTGCACTAGGTGACAGTCTGACTGAATTTTAGTTGGTGGTGAGGCTCGTATTTGAAATAATGTCATTCTATGGAGATTAGTTGTCTGTTTATCGTTGTGGTCTCAATAACGTCCCATCACGGAGTTCCGTAATAGATTTTACGTCTCCGGTAAGGCGCATTATTTGTTTCTTAATTGCAAAAGTGATAATTATTAAATAAAACCTTGTGAAAATCGACACTTAGCCGTAATTCTCTCGGTAGCAAGATCTCTTGAACCCAAAATCTGATAGATATTATGGAAACCGACTTCCCGAAGTGTTGATGAGATCAAAGTTTATTTCAAGGGCATGCTTCCCAGCACTGACGAACTAGACAATTCTGCTACAGTTTCCGCTTTCTATTCCCAGAGCTCTCTGCGTCTATATACGAATAACATAACAGAACCATACGAACGTTTAACCAAGAATTCCCTCCTGGGAGTGATCAGTCACAGGAGAGACGACAATGAAGATAATTAAATATACTTGATGACAAAGTGGAATCCGTTGCTACTGGTCCTGGGTTTGAGTACCAACGGTGTTAGCTGTTTGTGACAGTCCGAAGAATTTTTGTTATAGTTTAAAGACTTGACACGTTCAATACATGAAATGCATTGTGTAATTATTTACCATGCGTAAGGCAAAATACCGATGTAATTGTGATTTTGTTAAACAATATTACAAACTAATTCAAATTAAACAAAATACAAATATTTTTTTCTAGGTCATCTATAATATTCCTTTCTTGTTTGAGGAAAGAATAATTCAGGAAACACTTTTTGTCTGATGGATGGTCTGAATAAAGCTGATTTTAATCGTTTATCTCTTACAACTTATAGAACTGATAGAGCTATTCTAAGCACCCTTAGTGAACGAACTTGAAGCATACACTAATGTAGTATCTTTTTCTGACATTTTTATATTAATATTTTGAAAGGACCGAGTATATTTAAATGCAGTCGGCCAATTAATCATTTTCTCTTCATCATGACTAGTTTGTACAGCCAGGCTTCAACTGTATATAAAACTAATCCAGTATTTCTCTTCCTGACTTTTTTGGTTGATTGCTTGTTTTTTTGTTTGTTTGTTTGTTTTTTGTTTTTTTTGTTAGTTTTATGTAGATTGTTTAAAAAAAATCTTCCTCTCTCAAGAGAAAGTTTCAAAAAGCTTCTCCGTCTCCTTTCCGTTTCTTGAAAGAAATTCGACTTTAGACATTAAAAATTATGTTGATTACTCATTCACTATGGGTTTATTCATCCTTGGCATCAAACCGATCTTCCTGTCTGGAAAGAAATTTTTCAAAGTTCTCTCCAACTGCTTTGCATTCATTGTAACAAAGTAACTCTATGTTGCGACTGAACCTTGACATTGACCTATTTTGTATGCACCCATTTTGAATATTTACAAATATCAAGAGAAAGTTTTATCAAGAATATTGAGGTAGCATGTTGTTCAGAATCTGAAACAGCAACATTATCTATAATAATTTCTTAACCGAATAACCACTGCAAGTAGCATTGCATAATATATTATTTTTAAATTTGTATTATTGCTAACTACGGAAATCCAGACATATGATGTTGATGGTGCTGGATTATAACATCCAAGGAAAAGGTTGAAGCATAAGATATATGCTGTTCGGGTAATGGAGATTTTAATGGATAAGATATAAATTTTGTTGCATAATTACATAGCGCTGTTCTCAGTCACTTTTCAACATCCGCGCAGTGGATTATTAATATACCTATATTTCTAATATGTGTGATATATGTAAGTACTAATAACTTTCTATATACTATTGTGAAATCGATCTTTCGTTTGCTCTGTAAAAATAGGTTGAAATGATAAGTTGCACGGTTGTATGGAAAAAGGGCCTCGGTGAGAAAAAGGCGTTTAGAGAAACTAGCCTAAAAACTTCAAAGTACTTCCTATTGTACACTTGACGACGCAAACAAAACTTTGTGTTTGTTACAAACAGTTTGCATCATGTACATTATATTTTAGAAGAATAACAATACTGATTTGATTGATTTAGAGTTATTGGTGTTTCAAAAGTTTGGTGACTCAGACCCTTTTTCATGGAAAGTATAAGAATTACTTATGTTTACAAAATAAAAGCCCTTTTATGCAGAACGTAAGCAAACAATAAAGGAATGGAATATTTCAAAACGTGCATGATGCAACAAAACTCAGTTAATCTTGTCGCGTTTCATACTGGCTAGGGTTACTGCAATGTCATCATAATACGTTCCTTCATAGCAAGTGGTGTCATCTATCTAGGTCCTGAAGTTCTTTCCATCCTCCTAGCTCGTCAGTGGTGTTCTTAAATTTGTCTTGAAACCAAGCTACTGCATATCCTTTCAAAAACTCTGAATCTCGTATCTTATCAACGTTGACTGCTTTCTTAGGTACAACTGCAACAGTAGCACTCACTTTCAATGGAAATCTCATCGCTTTTAACGCAAACGAAAAAGGTTCATATGTGCCGTTGTGGGAAGTACATCACCAGTTGCAGCGTACATTACCTTACAATACTCTACCTTTCTTTACCTTTCACCTTGGGTGTCTTTTGAAAAAAATGGATTCAAGGCTGAGCTCCAATTTTTCAGCGTCCCTTTCCTATTAACAATTTCAGCACTTTTGTGTATGATCTTGCCACAGTCATGTGCAGTTGTAACTGCTTTTTTTCCTTCGATTTCTTGGAATAAATGCCACAATTCCTTTAACATTGACAGTACCAGTGTCCACGCACAGGAAAAATTTAAAACACATGTTTCTCTTCAGATTGTTTTAAAGCTGCCAACATTAATGCTGTGATTTCTCAGGCGCGTATTTCACATCATAAGGAACACGAAAAATAAAACATTTTACACTAAAAGGGCCTGAGTGGCCTACGGTCTCTTTTCCATCCAACCGTTCAGTTATCACATGCAACGTACGTAGATTTTTCTGTCTTCAGTCAAAGACGCAAGTGCTAGAGCCTGACAACGCAATAAACAATTTATTATTTTCTTCTGTTTTAGGTTTCTGGAAGTTCTACCACCCAATTAGAATTGTTTTCATGTGAAAATCTCACCCGCAAACAACGTAATAATATTAGGGAACGTTTAAGAGTTAAAGCATTAAAAACTGTCATGGAAACTTTACGTACTCTACTTCCTCCGGAATTAGTTACAAAGGGAACAACTATAGAAACTATTCAAAGTTCTATATTTTATATACGAAGTCTTCAAGATATACTTAAGGAACAAAAGGAAATTGACAAATCTCAGATCTGAAATCAAAAAAATATTATAAAAACTTGTAGAAACGTGATTTGATATTAAAAATATTTATGTATTTATTTGTATTTTTATTTAAACACAACACGCTGTAACACCAACTACAGTATTAAAATTTAAGAGTTATTTTACGTAAAATTTAACAAGTGTACTTTTAAATCCTTGCGAGGTATATTTAACATAAATCCAAGTCATAGTGAATGCAATATATTGTATTGTAGGAAATGTGTATATTCTGCATCTTCATCAGTATATTGGTCCTTGCTTTTCTTACATCGGAGGGGTCCAGTATTGTCAGCAGGAGTTTCTAATAACGCAACATGGAAATGATATGTCGATATTAAATCTGTTCAATGTAAATTATTCTGATTGTTTCATTGTTAGCAAAAAACATATCAAGATTATAGCCTCTTTGCTCTAACACATGAATATAATAGTTTTGATATATGAACATTAAAGTGCTGTAGTTGTCATCAGTAAGACATATCTGGGTTTCTTTATACTCAAGAAGTTAACATATTATAATAGTATTTTCCGTTACTGGTGACATTGAATTGAGTTGGATTTAAAATAGCATAAACACATTCTGACTTGGGAGGGAAACATAACACAGCAAACGTAACATCGCATCATCGTCAATGGCATTATATCTCGTCAAATATCCGTGCAAGACGTGTCGGTTTAGGATATCACAGTCAAAATTGTAGGGCAGAAATGTAACTTAGCTAAGTCTTTGATTGAGCAATGCAACTTAGATGGAATTTCTATTCTTATCTACGTCACAACCTCAATTACTTGAAAACGAAACATTCTAGTGTTGCGTGTACCCTTTATGACAAAATCTCATTGAGGAAACGCGGCTTAGATTAGACATAAAGATTGAAATTGTTTTACGATAAGGTGGTCGCTTTGGGACACGAATTAACGGACAAGGGAATACAAGTTGCGCCAGAAATAGAACAAGTGGTGATGAAGTTCAAAGCACCGACGACAACAAAGCAGCTTAGACAACTTTTAGGCCTTTATAATTTTTCGCGCCAATATATAAGTCGATTCGCCCAACAAGCTGAATATACGAATTAACTACTAAAAAGAAATTTCAGTGGGTCGATAAGCACCAACAGAGCTTTGATTCTTTGAAGAAAGCTTTAGTGGACAGTGTACAACTGGACCATTCCGATAGGAACGCTCCCATACGGTTCTTTTCGTTATTTTTTAGAGTAGTTCCGTGTTTTAAGTTGAAATTTTGTAGTTGAACTATGACCAATTGTGGTGCATTAAGAAATTAAGTAACGGAAATGGATACTCTTAGCTTTGTTTACAGTTCCCAATTTAACCTTCACGTTATAAATTTGGTACATATAATTTCTTGCCGTTAGCCATACAAATGATTTTAGTCACCGTTACTAATTTCCAATAATAAAATTTTCATTTCAATTAAACGCATAACAATATTTAAGTTATAATTTACGCGAACATTTTCCTTCTATTACAACGACCATGAACATTCAGGAAGTTAATTAGATCACTAGAACATATGACACTACATGCATTATCTCAGACAGAACAACTCATTCTCACCGCCGACATAAGCCTTATAACAAGATAACGTCAAGGATGAATACAGCGAAGCCGCCTCGAGCGATGTTACTAAGAGGATTTTTGAGCAGTAAAAAATGCTTAATTTTTCACTTGCATTTTATAATTAGGATATGACAAGTAATAAATAATTATGTTAGTAACCGTTTCTTTTATAATATTTTATAGCAAATACTTTTGTTCCCCCCTGTGTTTTGCATAAAAGAGAATATGAATTTCTTTCGGAACAGGTAGCAGTTTGCCTATGACTTCACTTATACGTACTTGACCGCCATTCGTTTCGTGACCAATCTTTTAGTAAACATCTTGCCACCTTAACTCTACGTTAGTCCCAAGGACAGTTACTTTGTTTTATTAGTACGATATTGTATTTTGAACAAAGGCCAACCGAGGTAGCGTTAACTTACATAATCTGGAACATTTGAATCGCCAGTTTGAAGAAGGAAACAAATTCAAAAAGCTGTTTTGTGGGAAATTAACAAAAACTGTATAATATGTTTATTATTTATTGAAAGGAAACAATATTGTTGCTGAATATTAAAAAGGGTCTTCTGATGATTGCGTACTGCTCAGACAGTTTACAAGTATTGTATTTTTTCGTGTAGAATTTAAAAAATGTTGGTGGATTTGTTTCCTTCTTCAAACTTCTGGAAAAACGTCTGCACATTTGTAAGTGTTGAGATGTAAGAATGGAAAAATCGACCAGAACATGAAGAAAAACGCAATAGAAACCTTCAAATGAATGTTATTTAAAAGAAATGTATCCGCAATAAACTCGAAAGTTGCAAGTAAGTAATAAATTCAATTTTTTCCCTTCTCCCCACTGACAGAAATTTCACCCTACAAATGTTCAAAACTGCTTTTATTCCGTAACAGTGATAGCAATAGTAGTTATATGTAAATATCTGTTAACAATAGCAGTTTAAAATATCAGTGTATGAAAACGTATCTAAATGCGAGTTATTTATTCCCGTCTGTGAAAAAGAAGTTTAAAACAGTATTTTAGACTAACCTATTTAGCTGTATCCTTTTACTTGTGCAGTAGAGATATGGTCGAAGGTAGTTTAGTTCCTACCATAACTGTTATAAAACTATACTATGTAATTATCGGAGCTTGGATTTAATGGTGGAGAAAAGCCAGCATATCGAAACACAATTCAATCAGGAAAGTATAAAGCAGTGGGTACGGTGGGTAGGGGGAAGCGTAATTGTTTCATGCTGAACTAGTATAATAACTTGCGACTAGCGACAGGAAGAGCTGAGCCATTACTCCTTAACAGTAAATAGTACTTCCAAGCAACTGTATCTAGTTGGCAATTTAGCGTATTGATAACATGTTGGAAAACTAATGCAAGGAACCCGGAATCGAAACCTGCTGTAGTTTTTTTTTTTCTTAATGAAAATAACGTTATTTTTTATGTATATAAACGCATTAGGAAATTTAATAAGATTAGTCAACAAACGCATGTGAAGGTCAGGTACGGTATTTCTTTTTATTGCACACACGATTAACTCGTGTTTTCACAATGAGCTCTTCCTGTCGCTAGTCACAAGTGCCCTGTAGTAGTGTCTCAAATAAGGAACTCCTATTACTGCGGGACCATTCTCGCACAGGCGCATTACTCCTTCACCGTAAATGAGACTGACAAGCAGATAGTTTCCAATTATCAATTTAGTGGATTGGTAGC